>LOJH01023410.1:6081-19516 GCA_001685095.1 Ellobius talpinus | reverse complement strand
AGTTTTGATGACTTGCATAAAAAATACTTATACTCCCAAGTGATTTTTAAAATTCCAGTGGCAAATATTTGAAGATAAACTTTAAAATAATCTCCAAAGGTGCTCAACACATGAGCAGTCAAAGATAGGAAGAATAAAACCAAATTCAATATCACTACCCACTTGCAAAAATGGCTAAAATTGGCAAAACAATAACATTGAGTGTTGGCAGGGTTCTAGAAAGTCCTGGAAAATGACCCTCATAGAAATCTAGAATGACTATAACCTCTATGTGAGAGATAAATGATATAAGCCCTGGGAAATGTACAATAAGGTTATATGGATGCCAGTTCTATATCCTAGCGGTTCCTTGATGCTGTTGGTGGTTCCCTGCATGTTAAGTCTCTACTAGAGGAAGAATACATTATAGAAAATGACAAATAAAACAGTCTACACAAAAGAAATAAGTGTGGTGTGTTTGTGTGTGTGTGTGTACAAGAAAATTGGTAGAAAAATACTCAGAGCATCCATTCATATAGAAAGAAGAACTTAGAAGTAAACCAGATGACTATCCCCCAGGAAAATGGAGTGAACCTTGTGCTATATTCCTGAAATAAAATGCTTCTAATACAAAGTGATCAAATATGACAGTCAATGGCATGGAAAGAATACCCAGAAATCTTTCTAAGAAGACTGCTAACTTTGTGATTTTATTTACATGAGATTCATAGCAACAAAAAGCAGAACAATGATCACTGATACATTTTAGTCACTGGGAGAGAAACTGAAAAAAAATCTTTGGCCTGATGAGAACAATATCTCTCTTTTGTGGTCACTTGCTACACATATTTGACAGAGTTCATGAAACTGAAACTTTAAAATTTGTGCAGTATACAACATATAAATGACCTTAATTTTAAAATAAAAAATTGCAACTAAGAATAAAATATCCCTTATAATTTAAGACAAAGTACCACTTAAACAACAGTTTTTGAGTGCCAGACCATGTCTAGTCTCTGGCACTGCAACCAAAGTGACAGGACCACTTTCCAAGGGTAACCTAAGGTCTGGAGGTAAAATAACTTATGCCTCAAGAGGTCAGGGTCCTCCTACTCCACAACCATGTCCTACAGAGGCCAGGGCTACATTTTCTTGATGGACATATTTTTGTGTGTTCAGGTGTCAAGATCGTACCCTATAGGCCTCCGTTTCCTTTCATATGTCTCTCACCTTTAATAAATTTGACCTTTCCTTGATGCTGGTGGTGGTTCCCTACGTGTCAAGTCTCTGCCAGAGGAAGAATACATCATAGAAAATAACAAATAAAACAGTGTATTTTTGTGTTGATCCCCAAAACACTTGGTTTGGATTCTAAGTGGTGGTCTGATAAATTGAGTCTATTTGTCTTCTGTTTATTTCCGTTAGTGAGATTTTGTGGAGGCATTTAATTGGCATCTCTTTTTAATCCTCTGACCAATCTTTGCCTTTTCCACTACTTCTAGAGAAAAGTGAGAAAGGACTCTCTCCAAATCGATCTTTGGAGCACTGTGTCATCTAGTCAATTCCAGCTACATTAGAGCTGACATGGAGAAATGGATGCCCATTGCCGGTGCTCTTATTCCTGTCCGTGTTCCTTTCCCTCACCCCTAGTCTCTCTCATTTGTTTTACATCATCCTTTTCATAATTAGATGAAGAATAATAGTTGTACAAAATTGAGCTTCAGTTCTTAGGACATGGTTGCCTTTGGTGATTGTGCTGTACTAGAATCACCAAGTGCACAACTACTTATCTGGGGCTGGATTTTCAATGGACCTAGCCCCGTGCACTTCTGTCTGCTGATCTCAGTGGTACTTCATCTGGCATGATCTAACACCGGAAATGTTCCTTTGCATGCCTATTAGTAGAACTTTGAAATCCTGAGTGGGATTCTCATACATACTTGCAACATTGAAATGTTACTTTGCATGTTGTATTTTTGTTAAGGGATCGTGTTTAAGGGTGGATTCATAGAAAAATGTGTGATACCATTTGTTAACCAAGCCATAACCCTTTATTGAATCGTGCACTCCAAATTAGAATCCAATCACATAGGACATTTTTTGTGTCCTTATCCAACACATAGGAAAACAATTGGAGTCCATGAGAACATTCTAATTCTATTTAGAAAAATCAGAGTCACTCTATTGCTTCAGTTGTTCGCAATTCAGGATATTCAGTATGAGCACAGCTTTGCTCTCATTAGGAATATGTTCCAGCAGAGAAAGACTTGGAAGATTAGGGAGGATTTCTACTTCTTTCTAAGCACAAGATGAAACAGTTATAATATTATGGATGCCCTAGAAATTGTCCACCCTTGTTAAGTGTACCTTCTGGCTTGGTATGGATTAAGGATGTGCTCTCCTCTTCAACGAGAGGAGTTGATTAGGAGCACAGACTTAGTATTTTCCACAGTTTTAGAAATGATGAATTTGGAAATAAATGATGAGGTGTTGCCATTTGCCACGTACCTCTCCTCTGACACCAGATATGGTGGTGTGTACTTCTAATCCCTGTACACAGAGACTGAGGCAGGAAGATCACTACAAATCCAAAGCCAGCATGAACTACATGTGAGTTCAATGCTAGCCTAGGCTAAGTGGTGAGACCCTGCTTCATAAATAACAGCAACAATAGTAAAATAAATGAAAAGTGGGAAATGAATTGTAATTTAACTTTGAGTCCAGTGGATGCACCGGGCAATGCAATGGGTCCAGAAAATTATTTATCACTCAGCTTCCCTAAGCATTCACCTTGACTGGTAGCAGTCAGGTAGCCTTGATTCCCTTATCACGGATGCAAGCTTGGCATTTGGCCTCAAAAATCCTCAATATTCCTACCCCTTCCTAGAAGACAAGGTTACTCTAGCTATTTAATGATTCTGAATCCCTTTGAAAGTCAAGAAGAAGATGGACAGACCACTTGTGAAAACACATCAAGGGATTTCTTCCGGGGTAATCGTCAAAGGCCATTTCTAGAGCCTTCCGAGGATGGTGTTGCCCACCTCACCAAAGAATAGCTCTACAAGTGTGCCATACTGTGTCTCACCAGAAAGGTATGGGTGAATCAGCACATGTGTCTGTTTCTCAAAGCTTTTTCATTCGTTCTACCATAGTAGAGCAATGAAATTCTGCATCTCGGGCTCATCTGCGGTAGATCAACACTAGCTCCAGGTTATCATTAACTACAGAAACACCTGATGAAAGCCTTTCTTAGATTTCCAAGTTAATGTAAGGAATTTGGGACCTCTTCTAAGTGTGTACATACTGATAGATTTGATGGTTGCTATATAAAGAAGTTCTGTAGAGGAACAGGACCAACTGAAAGAATATATGTTAAAAGGGATTATTAAATTGGCCTATGTGATGTGGACTTGGTGATCAACAATGGTTATCTTCATACTGGAGAGGCAGTAATGTCTCTGTTCATAAGATTACTTGCTTCAGCAATCCGAATCTTTTCTGTTGGCCTGGAGGAATCCTAGGCTGCCGCTGTTATTCACTACTCCCTGGAAGGCTGAGCATTCTGGGTTGCACTGTCAGCAAAGGTGACATCAGTGGCTACAGTAGCAACAGCAAGAGTAGATGTACCCATCGGCAACAGGGGCAGGCAAGCGGAGGAAAAGCAAGAGCTTCTTCCTTGAACCTCCTTATATCTGGGCCACCCACTTTGTGGAATCATCTTCCCCTTGGTTAATCCTTCCAGAAAATTCTCTCATGTGCTAGCCCACAGTTTGGTCTCTTAGTTGATTCCAGAGTTAATAAAGTTGACAACTAAGCTCAACTATCACACTTCTACTCTATTTTTGTACACATAGATCCCAAGAGTCTTTCCTTCTCTGTATTCTTGTCATGCTGAGAATTAAACTAAGCATGGAAAACCCTTGTTTGCTTGAATGTTTGCTTGCTTGTTTGCTTTCAGATGAGGTCTTACTATTTAGCTCAGCATCCTGAACTCACTATATAAACAAAGCTGGCCTAGAATTCACAATCTTCCTGTTTTTATTTCTGGAATGCTGAAATTACAGACATGACCCACAGATCCAGGCCAAATATATCCAATATTTTACTGATGTAAATAAACTGTATTCTCTAGTTCTTTGAGTACATGAATCTAATTCTTCGCGCATCTCTCTTCATGTGCATCTTTTTTAGTTACATTGGAACTGACTCTAGAGTGAGTCTAGAGCCTACAAGAGATGGTGAGTGTAGATAATTTGGAAATAAACATCCCCTTTAGTTGCTAAAATTCTTTCCTGGGGAGGAGGAGATAAATATGATGTTTACCCCTTCTCCTAAGCTCCCAATGCAAACTAATACATGATTCCTCCAAAGTTCACTCTGGGGAACTTAGGGCTTCCTTGGGAGCATAAGTAAAGGGTTACTTACAGGACATGGCTGCTCCTCCCACAATAAGCTGCACCCAGACAACCTTTACCCAGCTTACCCAGAAAACCTTTACTACAGTTGCATAGCTATATAGATTCAGGCCTCTTCCCCTAGTCTTCCCTGGCCTATATACCCTACCCCAGCTTCCTGGCCACTCCTTACTAAGGCAGAGTTGTCTACAGTACGTGATAAGAAGCAGCTGCTTATGAAACTGAGTGTCTGTGACCCTCTCCACCCTTCCTCTTACAGCTAAGAGGGCATAGCTAACCTCCCCAAAACAACAATTGTCTTAAAGGGCAGCCACTCACAATACCTTGTAATATAAGGCCATTGTAGCATCCGCAAACTAGAAGAAGCAGACATCTTCAGAAAGAGTCACGGGAAAAGTCTCTGCCAGTGGAGGAGGCAACGGTATTTACAGGCAGGTCAAGATACTCAGATTCAAATCCACCCAAGTTCCTTTGCGTCGGTGGTCAGAAGCCAATCTTCGTATCAGTGGCCCGAAAGTGACACAAACATTGATGCAGACGAGAAATCGGTTTGAATCATAAGGTAGACGGCAGGCACATGGGGATCATCATGGCATCCTTTTGTGGGTGCCCTTACGTTGCGGTAGGTGTTCATCCCATCCTCCCACTTCTCCAGTGAAATAACGAGGAGTAGTGTACTGCAATGTGTCTGTCACCTTTGGAAACAGGTAGACATGTTGTTTACCCAGTCCCTCTTTTAGAGGAACATTTAGGCATGTGACTTTGAAAAAAAAATACAAAATTTAAAAAAAATCAAATCTCTTTTTAAGACATAGTCTGAATCACATGAGTAGGCAAGTCATTTCATGAGATACCTTTGACAGGCATTAAATTGGAGATTTGCCACCAATAAGTGAATTCTGCCTTAGAAAGGCCCAGGAGAGTTCTTTAACTAGCTATAAATATCATAGAAAACTAAAATACCCATAAACTTAAAAAACGTATTCTTTAAAAATACTCTGCTATACCCAGTTGGTGGTAGCAAACCCCTTTAATCCCAGCACTTGGGAGGTAGAGGCAGGTGGATCTCCATGAGTTTGAGGCCAGCCTGGGGTACAGAGTAAGTTCCAGGACAGTCTCCAAAGATTCAGAGAAATCCTGTCTCCAAAAAAAATCAAAAAACAAGCAAACAAAAATACTAAGTCATAGTCTTCATCAGTGAAAACAAACCAAGTGGTATCCACTAAGTTATCAGCCCCAAACCATATACATACATGTAACATTATGCAGACTGATATATTATACTTATGTATTTATGAGTGTGTGTGTGTACCAACAAAAAATTGAAGAGGAAAAGGAGGGGTATATGAGAGGGCTTAAATGGAGGAAAGGGAAGGAGATATGATGTAATTATATCAGAATCTCAAAAATAAAAAGAATAACTAAACATAAACAATACAAATATGTCAATAGTAAGAAAAAGAAGTTTAAACAAATAAGGCCTGAGTTGCATTTACCCTCATTACCATTTTTGAGGCACACCTGGGACTTCCTGGTACCTTTTACCTTCCTTCACTGAGTCCCTTCATTTTTGACTAATTGAAAGGCTGTTCCAATTACACAGAGAACATTTTACTAGAAGAGGAACAAATTTGCAACTTTGGCAACTCTGGCTGTCTCTGGAGTCATTCTCTATCTGTATTTGGCAAAGCATGTAAGATTAGTTCTCTGCCTCTTGCAGCTTTTCCCCCATCTTCCATTTCTGGTTTCTTTCTATCCTTGATGAGGAAAAAAATCACCATATCCCTTATTTCTACTTGATAACAGAAAAATGCACAGTTATGTCTACAGAGTTGCTTTCCCCCTGATGCTCTATTGTAACTGATAGGCTGTTCTCATGGTAAATCAGACTACCCGAGAATCCATTCTTCATTATACATATCATTCATGATACGTTTGCAAGATACCAAAGAAAATATGGCATGTGGTTTACTGTCTTCAACAAGTTTAATTCATTCAAAGGATTTCTCTGAAAGTGAAAACAATCTTAAGTCCTTTCAGTGTGACCAAGAATAAAAGAATCTGCAAAACTTTATTTACAAGATTAGTTTATTAAAATACAAAAATATCATGCAAAACTTTGAGGTAAGATTGGATTGAGGTAAGATGAAGGAAATTTAGAACACCTTTTCTGAAAGCAAGCATAAATGCTAGAATACTCTCTTGAAATGGGAATGTGTAGCATGCAAGATATAGTGATCTTAAGATATGATGATTCAGTCAAAACTTATGTAATATAGTCTTAGAGTTGATGTCATAAGATTCTGACTGTATTCATAAACCAGTCTTTAAAAATAAGGTGTTGGAATTAAATAAATCAAAAATAAAGATCTTTATTACTTAATTTTTTACCATTTATAAAACTTCATTATCTTCAAAAAATACCTTCCAAGGTATGGAATGAATGAGTCTGGAATTTTAATTTTTTCCTACATATTTTCTGGGCTTAATTCATATACAGACAAGTCCTCAGCTATTTAAGAGTGATTTGGTTATGGGAAGTCTGTTATCTCTTTCCAAATCTAGGGCTGCAAAGCTGCCTTTAAACACATTTAAATAAAATTTAAATACCTTAAAAATTGCAACCCTAAGTGTATGTGTTTAAGAGCTGTAAGTAATTTAAGAAACACACTGTGGCTTTGTCTTGAACAGATGGGTGTGCAGTTCTGAAAAGGAACATGTCTCTCAGAGAACAGTAGATGATAACATTCTGTATGTATTTATAGTTCTTACACTGTTCAATGGCTCTTTATATAACCACCTTTTCACTTGGGGATTTTCATCCCTGGTGTATGTTGTGATTTTACTGTTTGCTTTTCTTTTCTTTGGAGACAATGGGCTATTTAGTATCTCTTTTAAAATCTGTTTAGGGTGTGCATTTTAACAGCTTTTTTTCTAGTTACATTATTTGCTTGATTTCCTCCCTCTGGCATTTCTTCTTTTTAAAGCAAACAAAGACAGTAATTTAGGGTTGGGGGATAGGAAAGGGAATCTTGTGATACAAAAAGTATGGAGTAAAACAGTAGAAGTTTTACATGTTTGTTAGATGGGTTTTCCAAGAAATTCTTGCTATTTAAAAATATATATTCATACTTTCAAATGTCATTAATAGAAAGCATAATGCATCACACATCCTTTGAAGACACTGTTTTTGGTTTTCAGTATGTATTTGCATATACCTACTACTGTACTTAATCCTCACACATTAAGGACTTAAGAGGAAGGTGTTCTTATTTCTTTTCTATATTGAAATCAGGCTAAGGAGTCTTGAGCAATTTTTCCCTAATCTCGTGGTCAGGATACAAAAGAAGTGAGAATATAAATCAGTTCTATAAGACTAAGCTCCAGGCAATGGATAACATGAGTCAGGGAATAGCAGACATACAGATTAATTTATATTTTGTAAGGATTGAAGGTAAAAAAAATTGTCAACAAGTAAGGTAGTAACATAATAACTGTGTGTTTGTTTAAGAGCACAGTTAATAACTACAGCATCAGTACCAGTCAATGCCAGCTATCAATTGGTCAGCATCACCTAAATCAGTGGTCTTTAACCTTCCTAATGCTGTGACCCTTTAATACAATTCCTCATGTTGTGGTGACCCCTAACCATAAGATTAATTTTGTTGCTACTTTATAAATATAATTTTGCTGCTATTGTGAATTGTAATGTACATATGTGTTCTCCAATACTCTTAGGCAGGCCCTGTGAGAGGGTCATTTGACACCCACAAGGGTTGAGAACATTTTTTTCTTCTCAATAACACTAAGGGATGATATTCTCATTCTAAAATCAAAACTTAAACTCAGGGAAAGCTATGCGACTTACACAAAGACACATAACTCATCCATTACAGACATAAAAGCTCAGATGTGCTCCAAATCATACTTAATTTCTGCTCCACTGTAAACTCCGTTCTTCTGTACTTGGAACTTCATTTCGGAAAGTCATTGCCCTGGAGTCCTGGGACTTTTAATTCTATCATAATATGACATGTATAGGCCACAATAATTGGAGCTGCCACTGTCCTTACGTATCGAGTCATCCTATTCTTGTAGGGTTCAAAATGACTGTGCTCTTTAGGATTTTGTTGACTCAACCCAGGCTAGGGTTGTGATGGAAGAGAATACCTCGATTTGGAATATTTCTCCACCAGATTGGCCTGTGGTCCATGGTCTTGATTAATTATTGATGTGAAAGAGCACATCCCACTGTGAGTGCTGCTATCCCTAAGCAGGTGGTTCGGGGTTCACAAAAATACAAGTTAAGCAATCCATGGAAAGCAAGCCAGGAAGCAGTGTTCCTCTATGGTCTCTGTTTCAGTTCCTGCCACCAGATTATTGTCTTGAGTTTCCACTCTAACTTTGTTCCATGATGTTCTGTAAGCTATAAGATGATACAAAAATTTCCTTCCTCAAGTTGATTTTGGTCATGGTGTTTGGCACAGCAAGAGAAAGCAAAATAGAACAATGGTCTTCCTGAAATTAGTGAAAAAAAGGCTGGAAGCAGGTGTGGAGAACTTCAACATAACACATCTCTCTGTGAAACATTCTCAATGGATAAGAAGAGAGAATACATATTAGGTCATTAAAATTATAGAACCTCTCATAACATTAAAAGAAAATACAGCAAACAATACATAAAGTAGGGATGGAACTATCTCAAACAGCAAGGTGCCTGCCTTGCAGACATGATGATCAGAGTTCAAATCCCAGTACTATGTAAAAGCTTAGCAAAGTGAACACTTGTAATGTTAGTCCTGGGAAAGCAGAGACAGATGCATCCCAAGAGCTAACAGGTCAGCCATTTTAGTCACTCATTTTAGTCACCTGGGCTCCTGCTTCAAAGAGAGACCCTGCCTTACAAAACAAGCAGGAGAGTAATAAAGGAAGACTCTGAATGAATTCTGACCTCACCTGTGCACGTTAATATCCCTACTGACACACACACACACACACAAATACCCACCCAGACACACACATACAGGTACACAAACAGAGGGAGTGGTGGGGGTGTAAGAGAGAGAATTTTTAGCATCTCATCCAAAGGCAAGATTTAGCATGAACAGAATCATGCAAACTAAATTAGCAGTACTAGAGCTATCAAGATCAAGGACCGAATCAGAAAACAAAACACCACTCATCTGAAGCTTTGCTTTAAATCTGAAGGAGAGAATAAGTCAAATGTTAAACTGAATGTTCCAGCTAAAAGGTGTTACTTTATATGCAACACACACTGAGGAAATCCAGAAAATCAGAAGGACAACCTTTAAAACATGTACTCCACCAAATGGGAAAATCTAAAGGAATTGAATAATTTTTTCAATACATGCCAAAGTTAAATCAAGAACGGATAAGTGATTTAAACAGACCTGTAACCTCTAGTGAAATAAAAGCAATTATTAAAATTCTCCCAACTGAAAATAAAAAGCAAAACACTCAGGGTCATGCAGAATTCTACTGGATTTCCAAATACGAGTTATTACCAATACTCCTCAAATTATTTCACAAAATAGACACAGAAAGAACTTTGTCCAGTTTTTCTTAAAGGCCATAGTTACCCTGATAACCAAACTACATAAACACTGAACAAAGAAAGAGAATTACAGACCAATTTTCTTGATGAACATAGATTAAAAATGTTTCAATAAAATACTTGTAAATGGAATCCAAGAACACATAAAAGATCATCTACTATAATCAAGTAGGCTTCATCCAACAAATGCTGGGATGGTTCAACATACATAAATCTGTAAACGTAACCCACCATATAAATGGACTGAAAGACAAAAAGCACATAATCCTCTCATTAGGTGCTGAAAAGGCCTTTGATAAAATCCAACACACTTTCATGATAAAAAATCCTTGAGACCAGGCAGTGGTGATGGTGATGCATGCCTTTAATCCTAGCATTTGGGAGGCAGAGGCAGGTGAATCTCTGTGAGGTCTAAGCTATCTGCTTTACAGAGTGAGTTCCAAGACAGCCAGGGCTATGTAGAGAAACCTTATCTTGAAAAAAGGAAGAGAGAGAGAGAGAGATACAAGGAACATAGGTCAACATAATAAAGGCACTTTACAGAAAACTCATAACCAACATCAACTTAAATGGAAAGAAATTCAAAGCAATTCACCTAAAATCTGGAGCAGGACAACATTGTTCACTTTGTCCATACCTATCCAATATAGTACTTGAAGTCTCAGAGAGCAATAGTACAACTGAAGAAAATAAAGTGGACACAGCTTGGAGAGAAGTCAAGAATCTTTATTTGCAGATGATATGGTAATAGACATAAGTAACCCTAAAAATTCTACCAGGAAACTCAAACAAATGATAAATACTATCAGCAAAATAGCTGAATACAAAATTGACTTGAAATATTCAGCCAACCTACATACAGGTGACAAGTGGACTGAAAATTAAATCAGTGAAAGAACACCTTCCACAATAGCCTCAACTAATGGAAAATATCTAGGGTAACTCTAACAAAACAAGTAAAAGAATTGTATGAAAAAAACTTCAAGTCAGTGGGTCTGGAGAAACAGCTGCTTTTCTGGAGGTCCTGAGTTTAATCCCCAACAACCACATAGTGACTCACAGCCATCTATAATGAGGTTCCTCTTCTGGGATGCAGACATACCAGCAAACAAAACACTTCACAGTAAATACATACATACATGCATGCATACATACACTTCAAATCCATGAAGAAAGAAATAGAAGATATCAGAAGATAAAAAGATCTCACATGTTCATGAATCAGTAAGATTAATATAGTAAAAATGGCCATCCTACACAAAGCAATCTACAAACAGAATGCAATAACCGTCAAAATTTCAACACAATTCTTTCCACCTCTTGAAAAGACAATCCTCAGCTTCATATGGAACCACTGTCTAGACCGACCTTGACAAAAATATCTCTTGCCAAGGTAGAGGCATGGGAATTTAGAAGTACTAGTAAAGAATATGAAGACACATGAAAAATAATAAGAACAGAAAACATAAAACAGTACCAGGAGGGCATTCCAGTGAATACTGAAATTGCCCATGTTTATTTTTCTATAACTTTTATATCCAATGTAAATGGGGATGTGGGAGAAAGTAACAAAAGACTTTATTAACATGATACAAAGGACAACTCAAATAGTCAATAACTTTAACACTCTGAGACATCAAATTAACATTCTGTTGTTTAAGCAGTGTAGCTGCTCTAGACCACATATCCTGAAGTCAGCCACTCCCCAGGTGACCTCATAGTTACAAAATAGGGAACAGAAGTATGTTTACATATCCTGACCATCTGTCATGATTAAATGGAGCTGTCTTAATGTCAAAAGACTCAAGCAATCACATCCTGAGTTGGGACATGCAACACACTTGTCAACCATTTGAGCAACTTCCAACTCTCTGACCATCAGACAAGGTGGAAATAGGCTCACATTATTGGGCCTTCACAAAACACAAAAACTCAGGATAAATAAAACAATCCTGAATAATAAAAGATCATCTGGAGGTACCATCTTCCCTGATTTCAAGTTGTATTACTGATTTGTAGTAATAATAATAATAAAAACATAGCATTGGCACAAAAACAGAAAGGTCAGTCAATGGACTTGAATTGAGGACCCAGGCATAAAACCACATACCTATGAACACTTGATTTTTTTATATAAAGAAGCCATAAATACAGAATGGGAAGAAAGACAGTATCTTCAACAAATGGTTGTTCAGAGTTGGTAATTTTCTAGAGAATACACATAGTTCCATACTTATCACTTTGCATAAAACTCAACTCCATGTGGATCAAAGACCTAAACAAAATACCAGATATACTGAACTTGATAGAAGAGACAGTGAGTTATTGTGTCTTGAACTCACTGACTCAAGAGAAGACTTTCTTAACAAAACACTGTTGGCACAGGCACTAAGATCAACAACCAGAAAATGGGTTCCCAAGAAACCGAGAGTCTTCTGCATGACAAAAAATATCATTTGGACATGGTGGCAGCCTTCAGAATGAGAAAAGATTTTTTATTAACTACATATCTGATAGAAGAGTCTTTATATCCAAACTATATAAAGAACTTAAAAAACTAAATATCAAGAAAACAAAATAACCCACTTTTCAAAAATGCAGCACAAGTGAACAGAGAATTCTCAAAAGAGAAAACTCAAAAGGCTGAGAAACACTTAAAGAAATGTTCAACATCCTTCATCATCAGGGAAATGCAAATTAAAATTACTTTGATATTTCATTTTATACCCATCAGAATTGCTAAGACCAATAACACAACTGACAGCTCAGACTGGTGGAGATGTGATGTAAGACAAACACTCATACTTGGCTGGTGAGAGTGTAAACTTGTACAGTAAATATGGTGTACAAAAAAAAGTGACAGATCTTTAGGAATGTGGGAATCAATCTACATTAAGATCCAGCTATATTATTCATGGACATACACCCAAAATATGCTTTTTCCTACCATAGAAACAATTAACCATGTTCATTTCTTCTCTATTCATAATAGCCAGAAATTGGAAACAACCTACATATTCCTCAATGGAAGAACAAATGTGGTACATTTATACAATCGAATACTACTCAGCCATAAAAAATGAAAACATGAGCTTCATAGGTAACTAAAAAAAGTCATCCTGAGTGAAGTATCCCATACCCAGAAAGAAAAATATGGTGTTTTCTTGTATGTGGATTTCAGCTGTTAAGTCAACAATAACCAGCAAAAATTCTGTAGAACCACAGAAGTTAGGTGTAGAGTAATGGAGTAGGGAGAACAGATAGAGCTTGTTAGGGAAAGGAAATAGAATAGTCATGGATGGGTGGGCTGAGATGGAATGGGAGGATCAGGTGGGAAGAGAGAAGGAAAAGACTGGCAAGAGGGAGAATCAGCTAAAATTAAGGACTCTCTTAGGAGTAGTGTGGGACCTAATACAGTAGAAGCGTGTGTGTGTGTGTGTGTGTGTGTGTGTGTGTGTGTGTGTGT
>LOJH01023409.1:2777-19516 GCA_001685095.1 Ellobius talpinus | reverse complement strand
TTTCGGGGTATAAGTTAGCCATGCGGGAGCCGGGCGGGTCGAAAAGCAGGCCTGTGCTCCCCTATTACTACAGTATACATCTTAAAGGAGAGTTGACATGTTTTGTACACACCATGGAGGAGAAAAGAAATTATATTTATGTCCATGGTGTATGCTTTTTTGGTTGATTTGCTTATGGTCAAGATTTAAAAATTATACAATTATAAGGAAGAGCAATGTCAAGCTAGAAATACGTTACAGTGGAACTGGCCCAGTGGTTAAGTACATTTTATGCCTGTATATATGATTGAATTTCAGATAACATTAATTCTTTCTTTCTTGACTTCTTTCATGGTGAAAACAAACTTGTATGGACTGTTATAATCCAAACATCAGTTTTGCTAGTCCAACTAGGTAGAAATCACACATATAAAACTTCATAAAGACAGAAAACTGGAAGCCATATTATATATGCAAAGAGCCTGTATGGTAAAAATATAAAAAGAAAAAGAATAAAGATAGACGGAGGTGAGGAAGGAGGAAAAAGGTGGGAGGGAAAAGGAGGAAGGAAGGGGGAAGGAGGGAGGGGCCAGGGTGGAAGAAAAAAGGGAGGAAGGGGTAGGGAGACGGGCAGGGAGAGAGAAAGGGAGGGAGAGAATAGGTGAGAGAGGAAGGGAAAATGGAAGGGAGGAAGGAAGGAAGAAAGGAACGAAGGAACGAAGGAATGAACGAAGGCCTTGACCCAATATTATGAGACATAGAACCTCCAAAGGAACAATTGAGTTCCTTTTGTACTGAGCATGGGGCCAGCCCTTAAAGGTGTTTTGTATCCTCAGTGAAATTCTGTAATTACAGTAAATTCTGTAAATTTGTAAATAGTTATCCTTTGGAGATAAGTTATGGATGGGGCTTGTGTCTTCTTCCCCTCTCAGCACTGGTATCCCATCTGGCTTAAACCTCTGCAGACCCTGTGCATGCTTCCACAGTTTTTGAGTTCATATGTGTATCAGTCCTATTGTGTCTGGACAATATTGTTTCCTTGATGTCTTGTATCTCCTCTAGCTCTTAAAATCTTTCAGCCTTCTCTTCCTCAGGGCTCTTCCTTGAGCCCTGAAGAGAGAATGGTATTTGATGGAGATATCCCATTTAGGACTGAGTGTTACAAAGTCTCTCTCTCTCTGCATAATATTTGGTTCCACATATTGGATCTTTGTATTTATTCACATCTGCTGCATCAGGAAGATTCTCTGATGATGGTTGAGTGAGGCACTGATCTAAGAGTGTAGAAGAATGTTATTAGGAATCATCCTATGGCTATATTCTTTCACAAGAATCATAGCATTTGCTTTTTCTCAGGATCCCTAGCCTACCTAGCCTCAAGTGCTTGGTCACCCAAGTAGTGTTGGTATGGGTTCCATCTCATCTAGTGGGAGTGAGCCTTAAATTTAATGAGATATTAGCTGACTATGCTCACAGTTTTATGAAGTATTGCAGTAGAACATCTTGCAGAGAGGTTATCACTGTAGATTTATATCTGAGTTGTTGTTTACCTTTATCCTGTGGTGGCACATAGAGTACCTTTCAGTACCATAAACACCAGTCTCTAGGAGTGAAGGATATAGGTAGGAACAAGTTCAACTTCTCTGTACTTAATGAATTGTGCTGGTCTTGTCTTCCACAATGGACACTTTCTGTCAGTGTGTAAAGAGCCATCAATAACCTTGGCTCTACCCTGGGTCATTTGAAGTTCTCATAGTGTTCCATTGGTCAACAACTAATTAGATGTAACCCATTAACCATGGTAAAAGCTTCACTTTGTGAGAAAAGATGTTCAGCTGGGGATCTGTCTCTCCATTATTTCACAATTTCTTTAAAAAGCCTTCATATAAGTGCATATTAGGTTTCAAGATGACCCCTCAAATGACCTTAGTTTTAACAGTCTTTGTATTGATATTTCATTTGTATTTAAGAAATAAAACTTGCCTAAAGATCAGAATGCAAAACAGCCACACTAGTCAGTCATACAGGCCAGTCAATGGTGACACATACTTTAAATCTGAGCAGCAACACTAATTAGCCCTAGAAACCAAGTGATGCATGCCTTTAATCCCAGCATTAGAGAGGAATATATGGCAGGATGAGACAGGAACTCACTCTCTCTTTTCAGTCTGAAGATTCCTAGAGATAAGAACTCTCTAGTGGCTCACCTGGCTTTTCACCTCTCTAGTGGCTTTTCTGGTCTTCAGGTTGATCCCCAATTCTGTCTCTGGGTTTTAATTATTCATGCTACATTTGGCACCCCATGTTTGGGATATGAATTCATAAAATAAACTGTTTGCCTATGGCTTTTTAGATACAGGAACAGGCCAGAGCTGCACTTGTGTCTCCAGCCCCGCCAGACTAAGCTATCTTTTCTTTTTTTCCCTAGACTCTGATCAAGTTTAGAATTTTTCTTTTGTAACCTCTCTGAAACAGTTTCCAGCTGCCACCCAAACTCCAGAAGCACCTGCATCTACTATCGACTGGTTGATTCTGCCTTCAGGCAGCCCCCTGCCACACATGCTTCCCCAGAAACAATCCCTAGTATATTTGTCCAGGCAACAAATTCATTCTCTCTCTCTCTCTCTCTCTCTCTCTCTCTCTCTCTCTCATCAGGCTTTTACTATTCTATGCAGCAGCAATAAGCCTCATATCTTAATCAACATCATCAGCAGATTTGCTAAGATGATTGGAAATTCTTAAAGAGAGGAATTAGTTATAAGAGAGAGTTTTTCCCCCATAAAATGGAGAAAACCACAACAATGGAGAGATTTAGCCCTCTGTACAATAATATGTTAGGCAGTTTGAAAATGGAATGATTAAATAAGAGGATACCTAATTTAGATGGGATTTATATGATGTCAATTGAAAACATTATCAGCTTTATAATTTTTGTTAATCACTAAAATAGTTGGTTAATCTTGGTGCTAAGATACAGGCCTTAGAAAAACCTAATAAAACAGATCACAGAGATATTCAAATCCAAACAGAGGAAATTATTGCAGAACCAATTTCAACATTGCATTATAAGAATAAAGAGGAACCACTTAAGGTTTTCAGAAAACCAACCTTAATATACTCAGTCAATTTACAGGAGTTGTCAAATGGCAGAGGCTCTGCTAGAGCTAACTGGACTTCTATGTCAGTGTTAGATTTAAGGATAGCAAGGAAGCAATAGTCTTGTATGACATGTATTCATCTTTGGTGAAGCTGATGTCCAATTTATGGTCAGTTTGTAATAGAATTATCCCTAAAACTGGAAAAAATGGTTAACAATGTTTTAAAGCTTGGTTCACAATTACAATGGAGTACCTGGTCCAGAGAAGATGCTAAGATTATTGAACAACAGAGAAAAGCTAGAGGTAGGGAAATCACCCAAGATCAAATTATTGGAGAAAGAGAATTTGCTACTATACAAAGGGAAGCTGTATATGATGACCACACTGTGGTTTATGCCACACACCAGCCTTGAATGCTTGAGACATAACTGGAAAAATAGGAAAGAAATGTGAATCATTTATTAAAGTTATACAGGGCCCAAAGGAAGGCTGTATGGATTGCTTACAAAGATTGACCTCAACTGTAAATAGTATGATACAAAATTCAGAAGCTAGACAAACAATAATTGCCTTTGAAGCTTTTGAAAATGCCAATTCTCTATTTAAAAAGATAAAAAGGTCATTAAAGGCAAGATCAGCAAGACTTTTGGAGGAATAGATTTAAGATAAAATTAATATTAAATTTCATGACCATGATGATTCATGGATAGGAGAGGTGATTTCCAGAGGTTTGAGGAAAAAATGAAATGTCAAATTGTGACAAATAAGGTCACCAATAAAAGGTATTATAGACAGAGCATTCCTAGAAACAATGTTTTTTCTAAGAATAATCCATTCAGTCTTCCCCTCTCTTCTGGATTATGCAGAATATGTGGCAAAGGCAGGTATTGGACTAATGAATGTAGTTCAATGAGGAATATTCAAGGCAATCATTTTCCATTGGGACACTTGATGAGGGGCCTCTTCAGGACCCTATGCCAAATCTGGTTCTGTCATTTCCTGTCATTGTAGAGGAAACTCCTTCCCAGGGCAATTAAAGAACCTAATGCCTATTATAAGAAATCATGCTGCTCTGGATAATAGAATAGCTATAGAAGGAAGAACAAAAAATTTAGAAGAAATCATGAAGTGAGTATTTTGGAAAACATCTATAAATGACCAAAGCCCAGAAATAAAAATATGAATAAATGACATTGTCATTTAAGGTCTGGTTAACACTGGTATGGATGTAACGATAATCTCATGAGAATGCTGGCATCAAAATTAGCCTCTTCAGGATGTAAATTTCCAGTTTTTAGGGAACGGAATTTTATCTCAGGTAAAGCAGAATACTAGATGGACTGAATGTATAGGGCCAGAAGAACAGAGAGGAATATTAAAATCATATGTGGCTAACATAGCAATGAATTTGTGGGAATGTGATTTGTTACAGCAATGGAATACTCAGGTTAACATTCCCCCATACTTAGAAACAAACCATAAATTTCTGTATGTTTCTGGCAAAAATATTACAAGATATTATAAAGAACAGTAACCTACCATTCAGGTTGTACAAGAAACAGGGCACAATCTCAAGTGTGCTTCACTATCCAACACATAAAGGGAAAGTTATCACACTGCTGAGGGTCAGGGATTCTAGAATATACTACAAGTCAGGCCCGTGGAGATGGATGGTGGGAAGAACAGTATCTGAACTGTACAGTTACACTCTTGACTGGGGCAAATACAATGGGATAATGGCAGGGTAAAGTCTTGCTTCTGACCTTAAATGTGGTGCAGGACCAAATGTTGAGTCTTTAAGCCTGGGTTAAGTCAACTCAATGATATTCCTCATTAGATGGAGGTTCTAAGCCAATTGAGCCATGATACCCCAACCCTATAGAGGTAGGTAATAAGATGCAGCTTGGTTGACTAATTATGATTCCAATCTCTGTCTTGTCATCTGTAAGAGTTGAAAACTTGAGCCACTTGTATTATTTAGCCTCTGTTTTCACTTTTGTAAATGGAACACTAAATCCTATGTCCTAGAGGATACAATATTTGATCAGTAGTTAGTTGATATTGTTGAACCCAGAGACATCTATTCACTGGGTTCATAAAAACAATTAGATATTTTCTGTGAATATTTTTGTAATGTTTCTTTCTTCCAACCTTAAATGCACCACAACACTCTTGGGTGTGGAACCTCCTATCCTTACAGACAGACTAGAAGACCATAATTTTGAACACCTTCCATCTACTTCCATCATATATTCCTTTGACATTTCTTGTTTTCTATGCTTTCTACTTTCCTAAGTTAACACCACACACACACACACACACACACAGACACAGACACACACACACACACACCTCTGGGGGCATAAAATTACAGAAACTCAATTTCTTCCCCATAGAACAAAGGTTAGCAAATGCTTCTACTAAGAGCCAGATGTTAAATATTTTAGTTTTCATGGACATATGGTCTCGGTTACACCAGAACTTCTATGGTTTATGAGCTTTAAAATTATCACAAGTCATGCATTCGCATCTCATGGATTTTAAAAGAGGAGAATGTGGGACAGATTTTGAGATCTGAAACATGGTTTGCTAACCCATGGCCCCAGAAAGCCATGTTTTCATACAGGCAAAAAGGAAGCAATGACACAGAGGATAAGTAAAAACAGTGACTTAAAATGACAAACACCACAGGTGACACTGTGGCCACAGAAAAGTAAGAAAATAGTTAATAAAGCACTACTAGCTGTTAGGCCCTAATATAAGGACTCAACTTATAGGCACACTTACATTTAAACATAATATGAACAATGAAGTCCATTATTTGTTCCTTTGCAGACTGAGAGGTGAAGCATGGGAATACTGTAAAACTTAGTCAAAGTCTCACAGCCAATGAAAGAACACCTTGAGTCTGAACCTAAGGAAGTATTGTATAGCACTGTCATTTTGTCCCCAATTTTTAACTCTAAGCTATTTTTTCTTACTCTGTTTCTCAAACTCTCTTGTAGTAAATAATATGTGAAAGTCTTGAACCTACAGCCTATCCTTTTTATCAGTAACAGTTATCTGAACTGATGTGCTCTGGAGAAAATTAGAAAGGAAGAGACTGGCCAAAATTTTAACCATTTAAACATCCTGGAAAACAAAGGCTAGATAAAGCCTCTATCCTATGCAATGTAAATAGCAAGATTTGTAGGTTATCAATAATGGACTGAAATGTGATTATTTATTTGTTTTCTAAAGGGAAAATATTCTATGTGCATATGTGTGTATATCCTAATTGAAATAACAGGATGGGAAAAAGTTGTGTTAAGAGTGAGGACTCTCAAAAAACATGGCAAAAAATTCAGATTTTATACCTAATTTCTATCATTTCAACTTTCATTCCTGTATTCCTCTCTAGCGTCTGCAGTTTTCATCCAGTATATTAACCCCAAATAGAAATATTCAGGGTCATCATAATAAACTCAAATCATTTGGATTTGTAAAATATTTAAAATGCAAGAATGTGTGCATAGAGTTTTTATTAGGGATAATATTAAGATTATAGAAATTGAGTAAATTTTGGAAAATGACATCACACAGCTGGTAAGCATGAGTGCCAAGTCTCAAGTCTGCACATGGGGAGTGAGCCACTGCAGTCTCTGTGTGTGATATGCACATGTGTGTGACCTGTGGCATAAACAGTGATCTCACAATGTTGAAAATTCCACCAGACCTGACAGCGAGTTCAGCACTCTCACCTAAACTTGATAGTCAAATTACATCACCTTCCTATACCTTAGTTTCTGCACCTGTAATGTGAGATTATTTAAATAGATATAAAACTCCATGATGGAAGGCACATACATCAAATTCACTTCGGTGAATACCATTGAGTATTTACCTCTTTTCTTCTCTTTAAAAAGTGATAAATCATAACTTATAAATGAAGAGAATGAGAGTATACAGTCTCTGCTTTGTCTGTTGCAAAGTTCTTGCTCTCCCCAGTAGGTGGCACTCCCTGTGTGATCCACAGGAATCTGTGACAGGAGGAACTGCTAAGGTATGGGAGACCTGCTGTTTTCTGAAGATGCTATTAGGGCAGATAAAGCCTTCTGTTTGTGACTCTGAGGCATATGTGTCTAGATCTTTTTCTAGTCTTCCAAACATTTTCAAATATGTGGTGAAATATTGGCCAACTATGTATATTTTATCAGCTTATCTAGATTTTATTCCCTGATTCTGGAAGTTTCTGGACCAGTCACGAATTGGCCAGCATTATAGAATGCTTTTCAAATTTAAAATTGCCCCTTCACTGGAAGTGATAGGCTATTTTGCATATGTTTACAATGTACTGGAGTGATTGGAGGATAGTCAGAGAGTTCTGTATACCGTCAGTTGCAACGTTTTCTGCTGTGAGATAAAGCTCTTGTACACTGTAAAGATCTGTCACTTATGTTGGTTTAATAAAACAACAACTGGCCAGTAGCCTGGTAGGAAGTATAGGTAGCTTGACAAGACTAGGAGAATTCAGGGAAGAGGAAAGGAAGAAATGCAGTCATCAGCAAGGTGCAGAGGAAGGAAGATGAAAAGGCCTCAGTGAGAAAAGGTACCAAGCCATGAGGCTAAACATAGCCAAGAATTATGGGTAAATTTAAGTCATAAGAGCTAGTTAGTAATAAACCTTAGCAATAGGCCAAAGAGTTTATAATTAATATAAGCCTCTGTGTGCTTATTTGTGACTAAATGGCTGTGGGACTAGGCAGGACAGAAACTTTCATCTGCAGTTTTCCTCTGATACTACAAGTGGACAAACTTTCACTTTGCATCTATCCCTAAGTACCTTACTACTGATTTACTAGAGATGCCAAACCTGTCTTTCCAAGAGGTCTACTGAGTCCTCAAAATGACTTGAATCCATATTGTTTACCAAGAAACAGCTATCTTGAGTTTGGCCAATTTTCACTTTTACCTTTATTTTTCAGTGAAGGTTGTTTCAGTTTTAATTTTTCATTGAATCTTACAACTTAGCATTTGGGACACTAAAGAATATGATTCATTTGCCCGAAGTTGTGAGGAGAATGTCTGGATGTCTCCTTATTCCGCAAGGGAAATTGGAGCAAAACATCGGCTGTAAAAATATAAACAGATGTGTTCATTATGTTACCAAGGCAAATCATTTAGGCAAATATAGGTAGAATTGCAAAGTAAATAATGTATTATATGTGAACAAATCTTTGAGAAACTCATTAGCAATGGCCATTGTCTAAAAAGCATGGAGTACAATAATGACACACCAGTGTTGTGAAGATGAGTGACAACTGTGGTTCAGCTTCCAGCCTGAAGGTCACAACAGGGTAATGACAACTGCTTCTTCATTTCAAAATGATTCGGAAACAAATACCAAACAAGGTCTGTGGGACTAGAAAGTCAGTGACTAGGATGTGTGTGCACATAGTATCCACTCAGAGATCAGCAGGAAGGTCAGGGATGTGGCCATTAGTGAAGCTATTCTCTAAACTTCAATATGATATTAATTTTTACTTTAAGACATTAAAAAGACATGATCAATGTGTAGTCACAAATCAACCACATAATTTTCTCTTTCTAGCCTTTTAAATAACATACATAAATTGTGTAAAACATCAGTTTTATTATTAGATTTTCATTTAACATATATATAATATACTTTGTTCCTACTCACCCTCAGTAACATACCCAAGCTAATAAATACATAAATATTTTTAAATTTTTTATATTTTAAAATATTTTAAAATATTTTTTAAATTGGTGTTGAACTCAGTGGTTCTGAGCACTGATTCCTGAAGAGCATCAAAGTCTAGTACCCAGCAGCAACTTGCACATGACTATGCAGAATTGCGTGTAACTGCAGATCGAGTTACCTGTGACAATATCTTCAGGATTCTACAGGCATATTCACATACAAACAAACACACAATACATGGGAGTCATAATTACAAATAAAGCAAATCTAATAAAAAAATGTTTAAGTTGCCCAGTATACTTGAAGAACATGGTAATAAACATTGTGCCACAGTTTCTTCTAGTTTTACATACAGCACCAAAATTTTATGGGTATAATCATGAGCTTTTACTGTCTAACAAAAATTATAATGTACACACTTGTTTTTCTAGTAAGTTATTTCTAACATTTTACCATTATAGACAATGCTGCTGTGCTTCTAAATCACTTTTGTTGTTGTGTGGTTTTGCCCAGTTCCTTTCTCTGGACACATTTTTCAAAGAATTACTTTTATTTATGGGTATATATAACTGAGAGTGCATGTCACATGTATGCCAGTGCCCACAGAAGCCAGAAAAGGCATTGAATGCCCCAGAAATGGAATCACAAACAGTTGCAGTCCTTCCCAATATGGAAACTTGGAACTGAACCCTGGTCCTCTGCAACAGGAGCAAGTACTCTTACTACGGAGTCATCACTCCAGCCCTAGA
Source organism: Ellobius talpinus (assembly GCA_001685095.1). Classification (NCBI taxonomy): domain Eukaryota; kingdom Metazoa; phylum Chordata; class Mammalia; order Rodentia; family Cricetidae; genus Ellobius; species Ellobius talpinus. The sequence continues at coordinate 9,986 of LOJH01023409.1, read as the reverse complement.
CATGGTTTTAATTACTTAAGAGACATTTTAGATGTTTGCAATTATCTTCCTTTAATTTAAAAACAAAAATTTAGTTAATCAATGGGATCTAATAGTGTGGTGAGGACTTGAAAGCAAGGGAAGGAGACTGATTTCACTCCTGTAATCAGTCGTAGAAGGTCTTACAAGCAAGAGACGTTGGTTAAAAAGAAAAAAGTGTTTCGTAAAATGATGTTTTGGTTTTTTTAAAAAGGCTAAAAACAAAACAACAATTTCCACAGGCTCAGAATAAAGTCCTAATCCCTTAACCAGCTCAGGAGCCCCTCCCTCATCCCAGAATGAGCTACATAAAGTTCTATCTGTAACTTGGCCAGTCACTTTTGAATTCTCCCCTTCCTCCATTGTTTCCCGTCTGAGGCATGTCATGGCTGCCTATCTATTTATAGGATCCTCACCTTCTTTTACCATTCATATTTTAGTCAGAGTTTAATTGACCATAATTGTGCTAGATAAGTCCGATCTTCTGCCATATAGCAAGAACAGATTAAAGCATTTTACAGGAAAACAATGCAGAGTCATTTCAATTTGATTATGCACCTGCTGTGTTATAATGCAGACACTATGCTATCTTCTCTCTTGTTTTCTCTGATGGAACAGAACACTCTACCTGAGACTGGTGTTTATGTCCTTATGAGCAATCTCTTCGGCAGCCCACAGAGTCATGTATAAGTAAGGTGCTCTTATAAATATCATAAAGCAAATTGGAGGGGTTATTATTTCTTTTAAAGCATACTTAAGCTTTCAAAACTTTTATGTGTGTGTGTATCAGCATGTATATAAATACATAATGAAAAAATGAGGATCCTAGGTGAGCGCAGACTAGCCTTGAACTCTCTATGTGGTACACACTGGCTTTGGACTATGCCTCACCAGCTCATGCTCTAGTGTGCTAAGGACACACTTTTGAATGCTTTTTTTCCATGTGTTTGATCATCATTCTCCCTCTTTCCTGCCATTATGTACATTTTCTCATCCATTCACAATATATTAATGTCTCTGAGTCTCAAAATGTTCTTCTTCTTCTTGCCTGCCTCCTATTTTGTAAATCTGGTATGGCTACTTCACTGGGAAGCTTGGAAGTGAGGGAATAATGCAAATTGATCTAGTATGCTAGGATGTTTTTCCTTGTTTATGGAATAAACACCATGTCCAGAAGCAACTTGAGGAGGGAAGGTTTATTTCAGCTTATAGATTCCATACAGCCTATCATCGAGGGACACCAGATACCCAAGGCAGAAATCTAGAAGTGGAAACTAAAGCAGAAACCATGGAGGAATACTGCCAATGACCTTCTGTCCCTCTGGCTTTCTCAGCCTGATTTTTTTTTATACAACTGAGGACCACCTATGTAGAGATGGGACCATGAACTGTGGACTGGGTCCTTCCATACAAATTATTAATCGAGAAAATACCTATGGACTGATCTACAAGCCAGACCAAGTTATTCAATTCCCAACCTTGGACTCCCATGGATAACACTGGGATACCTTGCAAACATAGTCACAAATCATGAAGAAGAGAAGAAAATTAAATAAATTGAGGTGTTTTCTATCCCAGAATACTTTTATGACAAGACATTGTAACTATGTGAAGATAACATGCCAATTTCAAAGTATGCTATCTTTATGAGCTGGTAGGAGAGGAATGCTTGTGTCCCCAACTAATTTTCGGCTGCAACACTATTACACTATATAGTATTTAGAGATGGGCCTCTGACAGGTAATTAGCTCTTGTAGGTGCAGTGCTCGTGATGAGATTCTTCCTCTTCTGAGAGGAAATGCAAAAGATAACCCCTCCTCCTTTTCCTCTCTCCTCTACATTTATGAATTTTTCAAAAAATATTTATATAGAAGTTAAGGAAACTGATAAATATCTAGTTCTTGGATGTTCCAGTTATCAGACTTAAATATTTTCCTCAGAAACTTGACCAAGCATGTTCTCAGCTTCCACTCACTTCACAGTCAGATTGACTGCATCACACTCAATAGGACATGCCAACTTTCTGGCAAATGTTACAAGTCTTAGGAAAAATGCTATCATGTTATAAAAACTTCAGTGAGGCTACACATGGGGAAAAATAAATACTAACAAATTTCAGTGGATACCTCTGTGGGGGTTTGAATGAAAATGGCCCCCATAGGCTCATAAGGAGTGGCATTATTAGGAGGTATGACATTGTTGGAGAAGGTGTGGGTTTGTTGGAGAAAGTATTTCACTGAAGGGTGGGTTTTTAGGTTTCAAAAGCTCAAGCCAGGCCCTGCTGTCTGCAGATGCAGATGCAGAACTAACAGCTACCTCTCCAGCACCATGTCTGCCTGCACGCCACCATGCTTCCTATCATGGGATAATGAACTAAGCCTCTGAACTGTAAGTCAGTTCCAATTAAATGTTTTCCTTTATAAGAGTTGCTATGGTCATGGTGTCTCTTCACAGCAGTAAAGCTAAGACAGCCTATAAAGGAGGTATGGGGTTTAAGTAATAGAAATTTATGTTCAAGTTTTCCAGACCTGCTTTACTCTATTTTCTTTTAAGCTCTTTGACTGTGAAAAGGAGACTCAATATTTCTGGCGCTCAGTTCTTGTCCTATTTTAAACTATTCTAAAACACTTATAATTAATTATATAAGATCATCCACACTAATGCTTGCTATGAGGTGTTTGTATGCCTAATTCCTGAACTGTAGTACTTACGGAGATGACTATGTTTAGCCACTGTTTCTTCAAAGATCCAGTTAAAACAAGGTGATGTAGATGAGACTTAATTAAATATAACAAGCATGTTTACAGAATGCAGAAAAATACAGAGATGAAGACAGAGGAAAAGGTGACCATCTCTATGCCAAAGAGATAATCATAAAAAATTACCCCTGAGATCATTTTGATTTCATAATTGAGAAAAATTCCTCTTGCTTCCATTATTCATATTCCTTTGGGGTTACACAAAGGTATTATAAAGATAATAGAATATTATAATTGCATTACCCAGTTCAGTCATACAATTCCAGTACAACTTATCTCTTTTGTTTAGATAATAACATGTACAACATAGTATACATAAAAATACATTTTAAAATAATAATATATGATTGATTAGCTAGAAATGACACCTTGCTTAAAAAGTTCTAGATAAAATTTTCTTGAAATCAATTTCTTAAGGTATTGTTTCTTCTTTTTTACATTGAATATCAGTTTCAACATACTTCCAGGGTGATGGAACATATTTTACATTTTTGTTTTCCTTTCAAAATGTTTGGTGAAATCTCTAAAGCCCAGAACAAAGACCCAATATAAGGAGAATGCATAGCCAAGGACCTTTCATCAGAAGATCCCTGTGTGATTGTCAACAAGAATGATGGATAGAGCACCCAGGCTGGTGTAAAGACTGGAGGAACTGTCCTGGGCAGGTCCAAGGGTGTCAACTTCGGAAAATACAATTCCAAAGCCATGGTCCTTGCTGAGACTCAGATTCTACCATACACTTGGCTAATGATGCCTTTTTCACACCTAACTTCCCACCCAACTTAGGGACCAGGCAACATTACAGACCTACTTTCCATCATTCTAGACTGCGGACAGTTACAACTGAATGAAATTCTTGACATGTAGTTCAAAATATGTTCCTTTCAGCACCCAGGAGTGATAAAATGTACCCATGAATCCCAGTGACAAACAACTACATCCAGAAAAGAAAACTGAAATCTATAATCAGAGCTTCTCATCTAAAATTCTCTCTTTTAAGGTAGATTATCACAATTCTAAATGCAGGACCAGACTCATAATATGTATATATGGATTGTATAAGTTTTACAATATTAAAAACAAGTTTAATGTTAACATAGCATTTCTGAGATGCAACAAAAAGGGACCTTGTTTCTGTCTGTCTACAATGATCATTTTTATTTTCAAAAGAATATTATTGATTAAGTAAAAGTCTGTATGAAGAACTGTATTTCTGTTTTTATTTGCATTTTAGTTAAATTTTTGGCTGAAGAGACTTTTGGAATTTTACAGTCCTAATTGTGAATCACTGCTCTCTCATCATCAGCATTTGTAGCTGTGGTCCATGTCCTGAAAGACTTTTAAGTCTCAGTTTCCTCTGTTGTAAAATTACATCAAGGCACAGTAATACCTTCAGTAAATAAATGAAAACGATGTTTTTATGCCTCTACAGCATCTTGTTGCATTGAGAGTTGACCCTCTTTCGCTGACATTGCATTTCCAGCTTCCACTTTCCGAAGAAAATATCTCTCTACACTATATTTCACATTTGTCTTTATCTTCTCCAGAGGAGACTCAGAAATACCACCATGATCACTAATAGTCTTTGGAATGGATACTGGAAAAATATGAACAGCTACTTTATGGATTCAAAATTGACCCCAAGAGACATTCCAGTATTTTGTTGTGTCATTTGGCTTCATCACATTGAAACTGCATTTCACTACCTACCATATTGGAAAGCAAAATGGAACAAGGAAAAAAAATAAACTCTGGTCCAAAGTGTATACTGGAACTACTCACTCACTCATTTTAGGTAGCCTAAGGCTTCACCTCTTCTGTGCCAAAAACAACTAGTCTGCTCTAGATACATGGCATCTCGGATGCTGTTCATTGCCACCAGGTATACACAATTAATCCGAATCTATGAAAATGTGGCTTTGTCATTTTGTCTTTATCTGGTCCTGCATTTTGCATGTTGATAGCAAGCTCTGTTGAGCCATAAAAAGAGAAAGCTTGACCAGAATTATATTTCCATTATTTGCATTTTTGTCTATATGATTAAGTAGAACCAATAATTATACATGTATATATGTTAATAGTTTAATATGGACCAATAGTCTAATTATTTTCAAAATGGATTTAGCTCTGATATAATAAGTCAGAAGAATGAACGAAGTTTCATAAATTTTACCATGATTAAAATAAAGGTCATGTTGAAAGGAGGGGGATGAGCTGCAAATTAATGCAAGTTTTTAAATGTTTGGGGGATTAAAAATTTAAATTGCACAGCTCAGTTTTGCTAATATTGAAATGCATAATTTGAAACACTGGCAGACTCAATAAAGAGGATTCAAATGAAATAGAAAGTTTTAAAGTTTCCTACAGCTGATTTGTGAATATAAATCATTCAGGAAGCTCATTTTAAATACAGCGTGTTGGTTCCTTTCCCAAAGACTCTAATTCAACAAATTTGAGATAGAAATATTGTTGGAGAAAGATCACAGATGTTGCTGATTATCATAATTGCAGATTAAGTTGCAGTATACTCCCCATCCCATTGATTCCTTCCCCTTCCTCAGTTACTACCATTTTCTGACCCTGGATGCTGTTGCCACAGACTCTTATAAGAAGTCCTATCCTTCACCATATTTTAAGTTTCTGATATTAAATATCAAATTTCCTGTGAGCTCAGTGTCCAGTAATAATAATCAATACTTATGTAAGAAGGGATTTTATTTTTCCAAGATTCATGCAAGAAGGGGAAAAGGAAGATATAGTGGATGAGAATTCTTGATCCATTCAAATTTTACAGAACCAGAAGGCTCAGATAAGGTACAATTTATTCATTATTCTTTTCTGGACCTTGCAGCCCTATGATAGTTACTGATCACTACCTTGCCCCTAAATTTGTCATTGATTGTGGGTACATCAACACTAGTATCATCAAATGGATTGTAGTAGAGCTGAGACATGGACCTCTGTGTGAGTCAGGGACCTCTTAGGGAGCAGGCCCAAGCCAGAGACCTCTGTGGGACTGAGCCCAAGCCAGGAACCTCCACATTAGCAGGCCTAAGTAAGGGAAACCTATGGGAACAGGCCTGAACCAGTGACCTCTGATAGAGCATGCCTGAGGCAGTGACTCCCATAAGAGTAGGTACTCTGAGGGAGTAGATCCAAGTCAGAGACCTCTGTGGGGCCTGGCCCGAATCAGGAAACTCCCAGGGAGCAAGCCCAAGCCAGGCAAATCTGTAGGAACAGGCCTGAACCAGCAACCTCTGCCAGAGCAGGCTTGAGCCAGCTACCTCAGCAAGATCAGGCCAGAGGCAACGACCCCCACAGGAGCAGGCCTGAGCCAGAGACCTCTGGGGAACCTGGCATGAATCAGTTACCTCTGAGGTAACAGGTCTGAGCCAATGACCTCCAACAGAGCAGTCCCAAGTCACCGATTTCAGGAAGGGTAGCCCCATTCAAGCAACTTCTGTGGGAACAGGCCCAAATGACTCCTGGGACTGCAGAGTGATGCTCAGGAGTGACCTCCAGGGACACTGAGTGACCTCTGTGGTGACTGGAACCATGGCACTAACTGCACCAAGAGGAGCAACATTCTGAGCTTGGAACCACTGGCACCTGGAAGATTGATCACCAAGGACATAGCCCCAGCTACACCAAAAAGAGAAAAAGACTGGTAAACAAGGTAAGAACACATCCAACACCACAAAGAGCAGTACAGCACCAGTAAAAACTAGTGGCCCTTTAACAGGAAGACTAAAAAATGACCCTAGGAGAATGTTTGAAGGCCTTTAAAAGGAAATGAAAAATTCCCTCAAAGAAATGGAGGAAAAGACAAACAAAATATTGAAAGAAATCAACAAATTCCTTAAAAGAAACCAAGAAAAAGCAATCAAGCAGATGAAAGAAACTATTCAAGACATGAAAACCAAAATAGAGATAATAAAGAAAACATAAACCGAGAGAATTATAGAAATGGAAATTATGAGAAAATGATCAGAAGCCACAAATGCATGCATAAACAGCAGAATATAAGAGAAGGAGAGAATCTCAAGTGCTGAAGATACAATAGAGGAAATAAAATCATCGGTCAAAGAAAACATTAAACAACAAAACAAAAATAAAGCTTAACACAAAATATCCAGGAAATATGGGACACCGTGGAAAAACCAAACCTAAGAATAGTAGGGATAGAAGTAGGAGAACTCCAACTCAAAAGCACAGAAAATATATTCAACAAAATCATAGAAGAAAACTTTCTGAACCTAAAGAAAGATATGCATATGAAGATATAAGACGCTAACAGAACACCAAATAACTGGATCAAAAATAGTGTCCCCTAGTCACATAATAATCTAAATACTAAACATATAGAATAAAGGAAAAGTATTAAGAGCTGTGAAGGAAAAAGGCCAAGTAACATATAAAGGCAGACCTATCA
>LOJH01023407.1:0-11362 GCA_001685095.1 Ellobius talpinus | reverse complement strand
GAGAGAGAGAGAGAGAGAGAGAGAGAGAGAGAGAGAGAGAGAGAGACTTGATGTGAACTCAACTCATTCTCTACTTGTAAAATTCACAATCATTTGCATGGAGAGTGGTGTTGTAGTGGATTGCAATGAAGTACAATAAACTAGTCCCACATTAGCTCAGAATGGAGTATAATAAAGGGTTATTTATTTAGGGGTAGACTTATAGATCAACAGTCCTCTGCATAAGTGGAGAACAGGAACCGAATCCAGCAGCCAAGAGCGGGTTTACACATTTCTATACATTTCTATGTCTGTTTTTATAGTACTCAAGACCACACATGGAGTGGTCCAGCATCTCAAATGCCATTGGCTGAAAGAGTCCCCACAGCACATCCCCTTTTGTTTAAATAAGAGTTTTAAACCCAATACAAACTATATATAATAAGAACAGATGTCAAGTATAAAAATAACTATAACCAGCATAGACAATATTCAACAAGAAATATATGCTAAATGTTTTAATAATTATCTTATCCTAAGGACTCTTGTATTAGAAATGGTTTGGCTAAGTCATAAGAGGAAATTAACTACAATTATCTTGTCTTTAACCCCATCAAAGATGTGAAAAGGAAAATACTATTACTTGAGTAAACAGGAAATGCAATCAAGAAACTCCAAATAATGTGAAATAAATGACAGAGACAACAGACTACCTAGGCAATCACTCAAAGTCTCATTTGCGACATTTGAGCAACCAACTTTGGTTAAGGCCTAGAGTAATTGACAGACCATTTTTAGAGGCAGGAAAAATTTTAAAATCATCTTACCCTGTCTTGGAAAGGTTTTGCAGTCTTTTTTCTTGTATCCTACTTGTCCAGTCTGGACACCATGCATTTTGTCAGTGGTCAAGACATGGGCAGTTTTTGCCCAAAGGTCAGTTTTACCAAGAAGAAAATAAGCTCCAAGTGGAGTGTCTTCAGTGCCCAACATTCTCTTGAGAATAGATTCATGCTGCCATAATAAATCACGCCTCACATCAACAGAACCATAACTTATTTGAATCCTGTATTTTACAGTTCTTTGAAGAGGTTGAATATTAACTATCTATGCAGAATACAATCTCTATGTATTTAAAGAATCCGATTACTCTCACTATAAGTATTACAAACATGGATGACTATTGATCTGTAATTTTTAATACCTATATATCTTAAAGGATAAGCTTCCATCCAATTCCAGAATAATGCCAGCCACAATATATAGGTATTCACAGCTCAGTTAATATAATCAATATTATCCCACGTAGACATTCTTCAAGATAATTCTCATTTGGCAATTTTCTCATTTTGAGGTGATTCTTGAGGGTGTTAATTTTTAAATTAAAACTAACAATAATAATTTTAAAATATTCTAAATAGTTGTTGAACTAGATGCTGATGCATAATTTATCATTTGAGAATGAGAAGACACAATATTATCAATAACCCTGAGAAAAACACACATAAACCAGAACTAATCCAAGACAAACAATAAGGAGTCATAAGAAAAAAAGCATAATGCTATTGCAAAGCTTCTGTTTTTCATTGTGAGCAAATATATACAACAAAAACCCCATAAATAACCATTTTTGTAGGGGGCCACAGTTCTATCCCTTCTCCTGGGGCTCATATATAGGATAATTTGCAGTTTCTGGCAAAACACCTTGTTGCAGTTTCCAGCAAAACATCCTGTTTGTTCCTGTGGTCCCTCTGTCCACCACCTTTGGTGGTTAGCTACAGGGGAATTGTTTACTCCGTCTTGAGCCTGGTAATTTCCCACCTGACTGGGGGGATTCCCATTGTGCAGCAGTTAGGTTTATAAGGTTTTTCTCTAAGCTTGAATAAACGGTATTCAGCATTCTCTCTTTGTGGATGACCCACCCACGTCTCTTGTGTTCCTTACTCTTTAGCCTCTTGCCCAGCTTGTGAATCATCCTGTAGTGCAGGCATTACAGGCGGAGGCCCCCAGCGAGACTGGGAAGTAGGGCGGCCTAAGAGATCACCCTTGGAAGGCTGGCCAGCAGGTATGATGGTGAAGATGAATTGAAGATGGGTGCTAGTAATTCTGTTCCAGTATTGATGGGCCAATTGATAGTTCTTTTGGAGAAGCAAGGCACCACTCTTAAAAATAAGACAGCAAAATTGTTCATTAAGACAGTTTTAGCGTTTAGTCCTGGTTTCCACAAGCAGGGGGTTCTAATATTCCTGATTGAGAGCAGGTAAAAGCTGACCTTCAAAAAGCATTAAAAGAGCGAGGGCCAGAAGAATTTCCCATAGCAACACTTTCACTCTGACATTTAGTCAAAGATGCTCTTCTCAGTGATGATGTAAAAGTAAAAGAACAATTAGAGAGTTTGGCCAAAACCTTTGAGGAGATTCAAGATGAAGAATCTGTGAAGTCTATTAAGAGTTGTGAGGATACGGAAGTTAAAAGTACTAAAAGGGATATAGAAGAGAAAGAAGAGACTTTAGAAAGGGAGATTTTGCATTCTGCTTAAAGAGAAATTGGAAGAAGAAGAAAGGAGGGAAGCAAACAGAGATGTCTCCATGAGACCACTGCAGCAGAATCCATTCCTTGTCACTTCAAACCCTTTCGTTGCTGCCTCTGCCCCATTGACTTAGAGGTGGAAATCTGAGAAATCCAAGATAGACTAAATGGTCCCAGTAGAGAGAGGCAAATTTATCCTTTGGGGGAAGTTATTGATCCTCAAGGACAGTGGATAATCTTTTGGGCTTTAAAGACATTAAACAACTAAAAGAAGCAGTTATGGCCTATGGGACTCATGTCTCCTTCACTGTGGCTTTAATGGAATCCTTTGTGCAACTCAACCTTATACCCAGTGATTGGATGCAGCTTTGCAGAGCCTGTCTTTTGGGGGAAGATTATTTGTTATGGAGAGGTGAAATGCAGGAAAATTGCAGATACTATGTGGCATAACGCCAACATGGGTTTCCACCAGCATAACCTTGACTTGTTATCTGACGCAGGACAGTACATGGGCTTAGCATCACAGATTAATTTATGACCCCGCTGTTTATGCTCAGATAGCTGTCATGGCTGTTAAAGTGTGGAAAGCTCTACCTAATAAGGGACCAGAGGAAAAAAACTGTCTAAGGTTCTTCAAGGACCCTCAAACCTTATCTGGAGTTTGTTGACTGCCTGTTACAGCTGGAGGGGGGTGTCACATTTTTGTGGATGTGCTTGTCATAAAGCAACTGGCCTAAATGTTGTCAGGAGGCTATATGTCCCCATAGAAATAGGAGTTTAAATGACTATCTGATTATACAAGGACATTGACGGCACTCATGTTATGGGACAAATAATTGCTTCTGCTCTTAGGGGAACTCAAAGTTGAGCTAGATTAAAGACTTGTTTTCAGTGCAGGGAACTGGGACATTCAAAAGGAAACACCCCAGAGGATCCTTCAACACAAATCTGAATAAAGTGAAGGGTGACTAGTGAGCTAATGCCCCAACCTAAGACAGGAAATGTGTTTTGACCTGGATGCCTTCCCATAATGGGTAAGGGGTGTTGTCTGATGTCCGATGCCACCTAAGACAGGCCTAGTCGTGCAATTCATTAAAAAGGAGTCTTGTAGGGCCCACAGGTCTACTCCTCCTTTTGGAGCTCATATTGAGGATAGCTTGCAATTTCTGAAAAGCACCTTGTTGCAGTTTCCAGCAAAAAATCCTGTTTGTTACTGTGCTCCCTCTGCCCCCCACACCTGGTGGCTAGCTATAGGGGAGTTGTTTACTCCATCTTGAGCATGAGAATTTCTCACCTGCTTGGGGGATTTACATTGTGCAGCAGTTAGGTATATAAGATTTTCTCTAAGCTTGAATAAACAGCATTCGCTATTCTCTCTACACGGGATGAGCCACGTGTCTTGTGTTCCTTAATCTCCAGGCCCTTGCCCGGCTTGTGAACTGTCCCATAGCGCAGGCATTACACATTTTGGCCTCCACTTACCTATTCTAGCTCAAATCACAGATCCTGACTTTTTTCATGAGAAAGGTGATTTTTGAAAAAGGAAGTATACTATTTTATGCTCATGGCACAAATAATCCTTAACTTCATTATCATTTATTTNATAATGTTATCTGATTTTAACCATAGAAATATGTCTGTGAAAGGCAGAGACGTTTGTCTTGCCAAGGTTGAAGGGTGGAGATGTTTAAAACTCTGGACTAAAGTAGCAATTGGATTGTAGTTGAAGCACTTAAAACCCAAGCACCATAAAACCCAAAACCAAAACAAAATAAAACACAAAAAATCAACAAACCACCAAACAAAAAATCTCAAATACCATCAATGTTTTCTAATGATCATTCATTTCTGAGAACTCAAATCTTAAATTCCAGTCAAATTATCTATATTTTTATGTACTTCCTCTTGTCCCCCTTTTCAAATTAGATATACTAAATCCAAGTTTTGGATTAAGATAAATTTCTCATTGGGACATTATACTTTATTTTTAATTTCCTTCTATGATACCTCTGTACTCAGACAGAGGCAGAATAATGCATGCTATCCAAAATACAATATTTAGAGCTAACTGTAAATTCTGTACTCGCTAATTACATCTGAAATAAAATCACAATAATAATTTAAACTACTAATATATTTACTTTTTTGTTTCTTTATATTCTAAGCCATTTTTAGTAAATGGAATGGAAATAACTAGGTAGAAAAGTCGAAAAATCTATTTCTCCCCCCCATAAACACTAAGATACATAATTCAGAAAGAATTGCTAGAAAGTCCTGGCATTTAGCTTTCATTCATTCGCTCTAAAGAAAGTCTTTAAGAAACCTGCTATGTCTTTTCTACTTTGGGTTGTAGAGATCCTCTGCTAAGGAGCTACAATCAAATATACAGTTTTTCTCCATTAACTCTAGATTAGCATCTTAATTTCAAACAGCCTAAGTTGTCTGACATGATGTTTACCATCAGCAAGTCAACATTCTGTAACTAAAATGAATGTTAGCCTTTGAAAGACTCATTATAAATGCTTTCCATGTACCACGTTTGTCCTTAACAGGATTGTCACTGTGTATTTTTATTCTGGGAAAAAGAAGCATAAGAAATGGGTGGCATCTATTATACCTGTGCTAAACTATGTGTAATACTGTGTAGCTCCAGCTTCCCACTTCCTCCAACTAGGCTCTATCAACTAAAGACTCATCAAGCTCTCAAACAGGGCCAGCATGTATGCACCAAGTGTGAAACATATGGCCCTTAGGGAATCGTTCACATGTAACCCATAGCATCATTACTCTTTCAAAATGCATTACTGTGTTTCTATCATTTAAAAATTACTCAAGGGTGTGACTAAATAACTATAGTCACTCTAAACAACTTCATTTGAGTCTTTAATCTCCACAAATATTCACTATCCTGTATTAGGTGAATCATTTGAATAGTTGGATTTGCTACTTTTAATCATTGATCATTTGCTAGTTTTTGTTTGCTTAGTTTGTAAAGGGATCATTGCTGTGGTAGGGAAGCAATGGAGAAGGAAAGAATGGGGGTATAACTAATCTAAAAGAGAAAGTGTAAAAATAATAAAGGGAAAGAGGTGACTAGGTGGAAGGAATATAAACACAGAAGGAGGAGGGAAGAGAGTAAAATCACAGTAAGGACATCTAAAATAGTAATACTGAATCATGCTATTAACTATCTATGTAAAAATATCTATTCTACATGGAAGTTGGTGTAGAAATATTTATTATAATTTGAATGATTTTTTTTTCATTTAGTTTGAAGAAGTCCCCATTAAAGAACACACCATGCACTTCAAAACACAGTCCAGACTCTTCTGAGCTAGAACTGGCCTAAGTACTCATCTCTGAGCACTGACTTTCCTTATTCCAGAAAGTATCAGGCAAGCTTACAGGAGGGAGGCCACCAGCAATCCTCCCAGCTAAGATGCCTTTGAATCACATAGTATCAGCATGAACAGCGTAGCATGATAACCCTCAGAGCACAGGTTAGGGGCTCATAAATAGGGCTCACCAATAGCTCTCTTGTACACATAAAACCCACCCAGCTAACTATTCAGTGCTAGTGAATTCTGGTGATTGGATGAGACTCTGCCACCTCTAATTTACTAAACCAGCATACTCCCCCAAAAACAATCTATAAATATTTGTGCTTATATTCACAGATAAGAGTTGTCTTCTCTCCTCACCAAGGAACCTTCTCTTTACAATAGATAACCACACAGACAGCTACAGTCAATCAAATCCCAGGGAGATGGAGCCCAGTCCAAATGGATATGTCTACATAGCACCCATACTCCTAAGGCACAGTGTACATAATGGAAGAGAAGGCAAAAAGATTGTAAGAGCCAGAGGATAAGAGAGTTTGCTGTGATACCATGTCTCCTATTAATCTCAGAAGCTATGTCCACCTATAGGTTCTCATCAACATACTGGCCAAACAAGAGCTGAACAAGTAGGACATCAATAGACATGCCAAACTGAACTTGGAAAACCTTGTGAAACTTCAACACTGCACAAAGAAGTATAGGTAACTGAAGAAATCTGGGAGTGGGAAAGACGGTCTTTCTGAGGAAAGAGCGTACTAATTAGTTGTCTTGTGGCAAAGGATCAACCCTGAGAGCATACATACAAGTAACAATGCACAGACTGACAAGGTTATACTTAGGAACACAAACAGTCATGCAATAATACTTAGTGAAAAAAAAGTCCTTGTATTTGAGGAAGAGTGGAGATGTGTATATGGAAGGGTATGGAAAGTGAAGGGAGAAATATTATAATTACAATTACAAACCAACAATAACAAAACCAAGAAAAAAGAACACTAGTCATGAGAAGCCCTCTTTTGAATTGTTAACTGAGGTTGTCTAAGAGACTCCCCAAACCAAAAATATTGCAGACTATTGCTTTTTTCCTTGGTTGTGTTTCAAAGGTAGGTAGAAGGTGAGTCCGTATTGCTGAAGACACTAAGCCGCCCAAAGGCCCCTGAGCTGGATCTAGCATGAAAGCTTCCTACCTGGGGACTAGCTGTCATAGAACAAGATGTCACCAGGCAAACTTTCAAAGGATGGAAGCAACCAACAGTCGTATGCAGCTAAAACACTTATGAAACACAACAACCAGCATGGCATGATAACCCTAAGGATACAGAAAATGCCCTTGTGCTTTAGAAGTAGCCAATAGATCTTCAAGTAGACTTAAGACACACTCAACAAGAAAGAAATCCTGCCTGTTATCAAGAACCTATCAATCAACCCAGGCTCGCCCATAAGTGGATTATGGAGGAGATCCTACATCCACCACTTCCCTAAAATGGCATAATCTTTGCCTACATTCTAAATATTTATCCTTATACCCACAACTTAGTTCACTGTTCACCTCCCATCGAGGAAACTTCAATTTGCAACAAAAAGTGAGATCATTACAGAAAACAAATCCAAATGCAAAGTTGTGGAGCCCTGTTCCAACTGATACATCATACCACAATACTATATCTAAGGCTGAGGTATCATTGTGGAAGACTGGGTAGAAGAATGTAAGAATCACAAGAGCAAGATGTTTGTTTAGAATCTGTGTACTCTAGAAACAGAAAAGAAGCTATATTCATTAAATCTCAGCTAAAGGGATGTCCTAAGCAATAATTAACAATTAAAGAAAAACAGCCACACCCCATGCCCAGCAATAGATTGCCAACACATGTTTTTGTTTTGGTTTTTTTTAGACTTTTTTAATTTGTAGTTGTGGTTGGTTTTTTTATGTTTTATTTTTATTTAACATTGCTTTGTTTGGTTCTTTTTTTTTCCTGATTGGTCTTTGATCTTTAGTCGTATATAATTTGTTTCTGGTTTATGTGTTTTTGTGTTTCTGTTGTGTTTTTCCCTTGGGTTTTTTATTCTTTCTTTTTGTTGTTGTTGTTATTTTATTTTTGTTTCTTGTCATTTTGTTTTTTTTTCTCAATAAAGAAAGAAAAAAGTCATGTAGTTGGATAGATAGGAAGGTGGGGAGAATTTGAGAGGAGATGGGCAGGGGAATCCCTGATACATAGTGTGAATTTTCAATTTAAAAAACTATAAAAAATATTGAGGCCATGAATTTGAAAGAGAGCAAAGAGAATTGGGTACATGGGGGGTATTACTGGAGGATGGAAAGAGAAAGAAGAAATGATGTAATTATATAATATTTAAGTTCCTGTCACAAAGCATTAGGATGTGAATTCAATCCCAGCCCCCACATAAAAATGTAAAGCATGGTGGTATGTCTTTATACACTTAGAACTAGGAAAATGGAGATAGATAGATCTCTGGATCTCAGTTGACAGCCTTTCTAGTCTAAGTCCCAGAGACACACTGTTCTCATAAAATAAGGTGGATGGCTTCTGAGGAATGACAGCCAAGGTTGACCTCTGGCCTCATGTGCACATGCATAATAATGCCACCCTTTCCACACACAGAAGGATCATGTAACATTTAAATTCATATGTCATTCTACACAAAGACTTGAATCATGTCTTCTAATTTCAACATATGACTGTTAAATTAATACACAGTCTAAAATCTAAAATAAGAAATATCTCCTCTATATCTCCTAACTTATAGACTAAGCACATTAATATTCACCACTGATTAAATATTCATTGTTGTACTAGACAGAGCAATGACTATAGGAATCACAATAGCTGAGTAAATTTGCAATATGAGTTAGTGATATGTAGATAAGATGTTCATCAGTAAGAGACTCAAATTGTTACAGATCAATCAGACAGAATGCTACATAGATAAATTGTGAAACTTTTTTTATTTTTATTTATTTATAACTTGTACCTTATAATTTAAACATTATTGTGCATCACACATGCAGATAAAATACTATTAGTTTTATTTCGGTTCATGAGCAGTCATATTAATCTTGTACTGTCATAATGAAAGTACATAAAATTACACATAGGATTTACGTAGTTAATCTCTGCATCTTTTTCTCCCCCCTCCTTTTTTTGACATAGTTTTGCTGTGTTTTCCTGAACTTAACTCGAAACTCTTCTGGGCTCAGCTCTCAAAGTGCCTATAACACCATGACTAGTTAAGATTTGACTTCATATCTAATAATGAGTTTTTACGCAAACAGTATTATATTCCACAAAAACTTCCCTCTAACCAGTCTGGGAGAGAATTCATCTTTTATGCCAAAATATTAAAAGCACATTAGGCTTTCAAAAATACTCTTAACTTCTGTGGTTAGTTTGTATATAAATACCCAATATTAGAAACCCACAATTTCTCAGACTGGCTTAAACCACTCGGGACTAGAAAGTCCTACTCTCCTGGCGATTCTGGTTTGCATAGTCCAGGACTTCTGTTGTTTCACTGTTTTGTCTTTTTGACATGCTGTATTATACATTTCTAGAACATCCCAGGAACTGTATCTTTCTTAATTGTCTGTGAATCACCAGTGTTTGCATATCAATTGTGCTTCAGATTGTCACACTTAACTGATGTGCTGCCTTTGAAAAAGAGATGCATATTTTCTTCATTCTATCTGTTATCTCTGAGCTGCAGGTAGCGCTTTATAGTGAACCCCACTCATTTTGAAAGAGGATATTGGAGTTTTGAATAAAAACCAAGTAATTTACCATGTTCTGAGGAAAGGCAGTTTCTAGGGAATTTGGGCATATCACCTTACTTTTATAGTTCTTTCTTTTTTTCTTTTTCTTGCGAAAAGGAAAAAAGCAGCCGTAGCAGACAATTTGAACTATTTTAATGTTTTTAGAAGCCATTCTGGAGTTTGGCATTGGCTAAACAACCATCAGTTAAAATGAGTGTGTCCACAGAACAACTAGCTTTGAACTTAGCAGGTGAAACTCAGTTTTCTTCAATTGTGGAGTTCTGTGCTGTCACGAACAATTGAAAACCATGGCAAACACTAATTCTTCTTCCTCAGATAGCATGTGTATCTCTGCGCCCATCTTAGTCTCAAATGCAGTTATACTTTGATACCTGAGAAGAGGTCATCGAACTAGACAATGAAAGATAAAGTTCTCAATTACTAAAAAACTTAACCAGGAGAGCATTTCAGGTAATTTTTAAATGTAAGCCATGTATTGCAGTATCTTGACATTTTACTATGAGTATTTCTGCAATTTCAATTGCCCTAGGTTTCTCTCATATTTTACACAGATAAAAGTATTATTTTTTAATCAGTCAGATAGCACAGGCAGATTAGAAAACATGGATAGTCATTTATACAATATTAACCAAACTTTCAGATAATATATTTACTCTATCTTCCTTTTTATAATAGCTTTCTGATTGTGTCACTACATATATTAGGTACAGGATTGTTGATATTTATAGATAGTTTCTTATGAGGCATCATGTTGAAGCCTCAGAAATTCTACAAACTTAATGAATCATTTTGAATATGAAAGGTTACAGGAGTCACAGTGAGATTTGATAATAGTCATTCAACTCATACAGGAAGGAAACTGGAAGCAGAGTCTGTTTCTCAGTAATTAATAACAATCAATATTTATGGAGTGCTAATATTTTGTGAAGCTCTTGGTGAGTTCGTTTTGTTTACCTTAGACTCTCCTATGATAAATGGTTTGCTAATATCCCATTTTTTACAACAACTGAAGCTGAAGAAGGTTGCCTGGGGTTAGAGATTTAATAATTGCAGAACTAAGTGTCGAATCTCAGGGAACCTGTTTTCAAACTTCACATTCCATAAATGTTGACTTGTAAGCTTAATCTTAGATATATATTCCTCTTGAACTATGGCTATTAATGTTAGAAAAGAAACAAATACTTGAATAATGGGAATTCAGTATGATTATATTTTGAATGAAAAGATAAATCAGCTGATAAAATCAACTACAAATACTGGAAATAAAAGGAGGAGTATGCACTTTAAAGAATTATTGCAAAGGGAAAATACCATATTAACTATCACTCCAATCAAAACTCATGTCTCTATGTCTGTACGTGTTTCCTAAAATTTTTATCTGGTGTTTTCTTCTGTTTGCATGTTTTTGTGATATAATGGTCTGACTGTTTTTCTTTCATCTTATTTCATCTTATTATTATTAAGTTTTATATGCCTGTTCTTCTTGTAGTAGGATTTGTGCCCATGGGAAATAAGGAGGATCTGGGAATAGGTGGGGGAAGGGAACCATAATCTTCATATACTGTATGAAGAAATCACTTGTCAATAAAAATTGTAAAAAGAAAATCATCAGGGCATTATCATTATCATCATACATTACAGCCTCACCTCTATATGATTACATCTCTATTTTTTTCTTTCTTTATTATTATTATTATTAAAAAATTTCCACCTCCTCCCCTCCTCC
>LOJH01023406.1:985-19518 GCA_001685095.1 Ellobius talpinus | reverse complement strand
TATGTAAGCAAAGTATATAAAATGCTTATGCTAATAAAGCACAGCATGCAGTTGCCATTGATTTCGCTATGCATCCCCTGTGTCCTGGTTTATTTGCGACCCCTTCAATGCACTAGATGTTGACAATGCCCTGGCTTTATGCTATGCAGCAGCTTTGAATGCTTGGGACAGAATTATAGAAGTAGGAAAGAAAATTGGGTCATTTACTAAAGTTATACAGAACCCAAAAGAAGCCTTCATAGATTTCTTACAAAGATTGATTTCAGCAGTAATACAATGATACCAAATCCAGAAGCTAGACAAATAATTGAATCTTTCATTTTGGAAAATGCTAATTCTCTATGAAAAAGGATAATTGGGCCTTTAAAAACAAGGTGAGTACCCTTGGAGGAATGGATCTGAGATACAATCAATAATGAATTTTATGACCATGATGGTGCATGGAAAGGAGAGGTGATTTCCAGAGTTTTGAGGAAAAATCAAAATGCCAAGTCTTTTCATGGTGACAAACATGGCCACTTTAAAAGTTATTGTAAGCAGGGTGTTCTTAGAAGTGATGTTTTTTTCTAAGAATAATCCAAAAAGAACACCCCTCCTGTTGGGATTATGCCGAAAGTGTGGCAAAGGCAGTCATTGGACTAGCTAACATAGACCAATAAGAGATATTCAAAGTAACCCTTTGCCATGGAGAAACTCGTTGAGTAGTCCTGGTGTGGGAGGTTCTTCTGTCTGTTAGTTGCTTTTATTGGTTAACGAATAAAGAAACTGCCTTGGTCTATTGATAGGGCAGAACTTAGGCAGGGAAAACTAAATGGCATGCTGGAAGAAAGGAAGCAGAGTCAGGGAGGTGCCATGGAGCTGCCACCAGAGATAGACATGCTGAAACTTTGCTGGTAGGCCATGACCTCATGGTGATATACAGATTAAGAGAAATGGGTTAAATTAATTTACAAATTAGCCAATAAGAAACTAGAGCTAATGGGCCAAGCAGTGATTTAATTAATACAGTTTCTATGTTATTATTTAGGGGCTAAGTGGCTGGGAATGACCAAGTGGCCCTTGCAACAGGGCCCCATGCAGGCTCCTATGCCAAATGCTGTTCAGTAATTTCTTGCCATCATAGAGGAATCTCCTTTCCAGAGTAATTAAAGAACCTAATGCCTATGGTAAGAGACCATACAGCTCTGGATAATAGATATATTATAGATAATAAATAATGGCTATAGAAGACAGAATAAAATATTCAGGAGAAATCATAAGCAAATATTTTGACAAAGTTTTATAAATGAACAATAATTTAATCATAATCTTACCATCCAAATTGGCCTCTTGAGGAGGTAAATGTTCAGCTTTTAGGGATTGGAACTTTATACCAGGTAAAACAGCATGAGATTGGATTTTTGAAAGGCTCATTTGATAATCACATACTTGCTAGAAGTTATAGCCATCATGGGTAAACCTGTGCAAATAAAGACAGACAATGCTCTAGAATATGTGTCTAAGAAAATGAAATAGTTTTTTGCTCATTACAATGTAAAGCATATTACAGGTACACCACACAATCCTACAGATCAAGCTGTTACAGAAAGATTGAATCAAAACTCTAAAGGATATATTAAACAAAAAGAGTGATTAAGAACCCCAGATATAGATTACATATTTTTTATTAATTTTCTAAATGAAAATGAGAAAGGAAAAACAGCTATGAAGAGACATTGGATAGTTGAAAAAAACTATGGAATTTAATCATGCAGTATATTTTAAAGATGTATTGATATTAGAATGTAAACCAGGATATGTGTTACATTGGGGAAGGTGTTTTGTTTTTGTTTCCACAGGAGACAAAAAGCTATGGATACCATATGGATATGAACAAAAGGCTCCTGTTATTAAAAGAGATGATATTTCATCAAACAAAATGGCTGTTTAATCTAAACTAACCTATACAACTAACAAGTGCCTTTCATTTGATCAGAAATAACTTGTCAACAGAGAACCTCACCAAATTAGGGTCAGGAAAGGGTTTTTGTTGTTGTTGCTGTTTTGTTTTGTTTTTTCTTGGTTTTGTTTTTTTTTTTGTCTTTTCAGGAGAGTAAAGGTATCCAGCTAATGAATCTGGAGACTACTGAACAAATGGGACATTTGAATTAAAAGGACAAATCATCCAGAAAAAAAAGTCTCAAGAAAAAGAGTAAATTGGCCTATTGGTTTATCACATTTCTGACAGGAAAAATTTCATAAATCTTACCAAATATTAGTTTCTGCTCTTCTCTACAGACATATAATGCAAATTGTCTTTTTGTAGTCCCAGTCCAGTTAAAGATTAAAAATGATTTTGGAGTTGAAGTATGGCTCTCTCCTTCTCTAATCCCAAGTATGCTTCTTAAAAGTAAAATCCAAAATCACTGTCTCATGTAAGAAAAAAACACTTGATGTGGGACAGAAGAAAGACAAATATTTAAAGCCTATTTTATTGCCAATAATCTTATAATCCTTTGGTTTTTATATTTTTTTGACTTTTCTTTTTGTTATTTTATTTTATTTTTTACATACTAATTCCAGCTCCTCCTCCCTTCTCTCATACTTCCCTACCTTCAAATAAAAATAGGAGATCAGTTTTATTGGAACATAGTGAACATACCTTTCTAATATTGTTCAAGATATTGTACCTATACAGCTAATTTAACAATGTAAAGCAAATTTTCTCATCCTTGAAAATTTTTATTAACAACTAATTTTTAGGATAAGGAAATTCAGGTTAGATATTAATTACCATTATAATCAAACTTGTAGTAACATTAGGTATGTTTTTAAGGTCAAAAAAATATATCTTAGAAAGACAGGTCATCTTCAAATACTTTTACAAAATATGGTATTTAAGACATTTTAATAACATAAGTTATTTTTTATGACAATGAGACATGTCTGCTCCTGATAGAACCAGACTACTTAAGAGAAGATGATAGGCATCAAAGAAACTTCACAAAGAAAGTTTACTTTCTTTGAGGCAAATGTAAGCCATTGGGCAGGAAAATGCCCCTGCTTCAAACACTGAGAGTATGCTGTCCTAATTGGGCAAGAGAACACAAAAGAAATGACAACCAAATATTGTAAAGCCAAGGAGGGAAAGCTCTTCAAAATATCCTGCTTCACAAAAAGTTTGTCAGATGTGCTAAGCCTGTAGACTGAAGATGGATGTCCCAATGTTGCAAAGGAACTTTAGGTGACTGAACAGGCAACCAACAGTTTCTGTCATTTCTCACATTTTATGGAAGTTGCTTGCTTGCCCTTCCTGCTTACTCAGTTAATACTATTTCCTTCTCAGGTCCCTGGGCTAGCTAAGACTGGATAGTTATATTTATAGTTTTCATTGTTTATGAGACTCAAAAAAGAAATTCATTAAAGAAGTGTAAAGTGCAAAAAAAAAAGGCTGGTGGTGTTGGTGCATGCTTTTAATCCCAGCACTCAGGAGAGAGAGTTAGGCATTTCTCTATGAGTTTGGCACCAGCCTGGTCTACAAGAGCTAGTTCCAGGACAGTTAGGACTGATATAAACCCTGTCTCACAAAAAAAGAAAGAAAAGAAAAGGAAAGAAAAGAAAAAGAATTGAAAAGTGTATGCAGCTGAGAGGTATCAAAAGATAATTTTGGGTGTTAATGCAATTTATAATAGAAAGTAACTTAGTCACAAGACTTTGGACTCACTGAAATAGGATAGATAATATTGGAGTATATTCTCTGAATTTGTCAAATGCGAATGGACTAGACATTGTTGATGTACTTATTGCCTATATATATTGTATATAGTTATTGCACTTATATATAGTTTTTCATATTTTAATTATAGCTTTTTTATTTTAGACAAAAAGGGAAATATAGTGGTATATTATTTGTGTTTTAATAAATAATGCTTACCTGAAGAACAGAGTGCAATACTAGTCAGGCATACAGACCAGGCAGAGGTGACACACACCTTTAATCCCAGGTGTCACACTAAATAGTAACAGAGGGAGGGCAGTGGTGGTGCCCAGCTTTAATCCCAGCACTAGAGAGGATTACAAGGCAGGATGAGACAGGAACTTGCTCTCTTTTCAGTCTGAATATGTCACAGAGGTAAGACCTCTCTAGTGGCTTGACTGCTTTTGCTTTTCTGATCTTCAGCTTAAACACCAGTATCTGTCCCTCGGTTTTTGTTATTCATGCTACAAAGCATTTAAATGCATAGATGGATGGATAAATAGATAATTGAAAGTAGATGATAGATACACTCTATTGTTACCTCCTTGAATAATAACCTGGGAAATTATGATTCATGATAACCCAATAAATTGAACTTAAAACATATACAGATTTTTTTCACCTGGTTCAGACCAGGTGTCCAGAAATCAGGTTTGTTTTGACATATCCAGATCAAGATGTTTCTGTCATGTTCTTCAGAGGTCCCAATACAGAGGTTGTCCACACTTGTTTCTACTGTGTTTCTGAAGGCTCTTCATCATTAATGTCTTCCATGAAGGAAACAACCCACAAATCACTAAGCAGTTCTTGTATTATTGTAGTGATCAGATCTTGAGGACTCCTACAAATACACTGTAAATTGATAATTAATTCTTTATGTTGCAAGCCTCAAAGCTGGCTATGAATAAGGAGTACTCTTACTTTAAATGAATGGAAATTTATACAGGGGAAAATACAGTAGATCATGCTCACAGAATCTTAATCAAATTTGAGTAAATCTAAGTAGTTTGAATTTATTGTCTGAATAGAAGCAACATTCACAAATGGTTGCAATATAAAATAAAATAGTAAAAGATGTTGATTTATTTTCAAATGTGTTTTGTGTTCAGATAAGATGTGTATGTAATACACATGTGTATGTAGACATATATGTATGCTATCTGTAATTCATGAGCATTGTGAGTCTTGATCATAACTGTAGTTACAGAACTCTTTATGTATAGTTTCTGCTGTCATTATTTCTGGAAAGTTAAGCAAAGAACATTTAATATCTTTTGCCTCTAAGTAATATTTCATCTTGTATGAGTAATTTTAATATTTAAATCTTCCATACCATTTTCAACTCTGTGTATATATGTGTCTTATTTTATTAAAGGTATCTTTTTAAAGGTTTAAATGGCATCTGGAAATATTTATTTTATTCTGTAAGCCCTGAAATTGGTCTGCAGCTTTGAAAACAAGAGTGGAAATGATAACTACATAGCAAGCAAGTAAATCCCAGTATTTGGCTGGAAAATGCATCTATTACATGTAGCCATTTCTAAGAAATGCTGAACTTAGGCTTTCATGTGTTTATTTTCTATGTTTTTAATAATCTTGAATTTGCTTAGGACTATTATTTTTATTCTTTATCCTTTAAATTAAAAAACAGATTTTTCATAAATTTCTAGTCTAGATTCCAAACCACACCTAAATCATTTAATGTTCATAATTCAACAGTTTTCCTTCCCAGCCAACTATTCTGATTTTAACACTTACTTTAACTTACAAAACAATAATCCTTTTGTTAAGGATAAATTGTTCCATCTAAGATCCAGTTTTTTTTTAGAGCATTTCAAACAAAGAAAGAAAGGATGTGAGCCCAAGTGCTTTATTAACTAACCATACTCACAGGATCATTATCACCCCACAAAACTATACTGTTGCCCTTAGTGTAATTTCTACAAAGTAGTCTTTAGTGAAATATTTTACCTAGCAGTGAAGTGTGACTGTGTATGTCACTGAAAGCAACAAAGTAAAGGTTGTGTGGGATATATTCTCAAACGGAGATTTGTGAGGTTGATATATTCTTACAGGGAGAGTATATGTGGTGTATTATCACAGGAAGGGTGTGGGGGTATTGTCACAAGGACAGTGTGTGGTACATTCTTACAGAGAGGGTGTGTATAGTATATTATCACAGGGAGGGTGTGTGTGTGATGTATTCTCACAGGGAGGGTGTTTGTGGTACATTATCACAGGGAGGGTGTATGGTATATTGTCACAGGAAGGGTGTGTATGGCAAATTATCACAAAGAGGCAGCATGGTGTATTGTCATAGGGAGGTTGTCTGTAGTACATTCTCACAGGGAGATTTGTGAGGTTGATATATTCTCATAGAGAGGTTGTGTGTGGTGTATTCTTACAGGGAGAGTTGTGTGTATTTTGTCAGAGAGAGTATGAGGGGATTATTCTCACAAGGAGGGTGTGTTGTGATATATTCTTACAGGGATTCTTCAATGACTACAATTTGTTTTCCATTTTGAATTAACTTCTCAAATACTGTAAATTTTTCAACCCACAATAGAAACTTTAAGCAGGAATCTTTTGAAAGACAAGATGAGCCATTGCCTGAAGAACTAGAAAGTGTAATATTGATTGTGTGATGAATATGCCACAGAAAGGATGTTTATGTACCAACCAATTTAATTCTAGGACAACATATTGCATGGGAGAATTTGTACTGGGCAAAAGTGTAACCTTACCAGTGTGTTTGACTTACCCAGAGAAGCAAAAACTGCCTCCCTTGTGTCTCTGACTCAGTCAATATCCTCAGACCCCTGGGTAGATGCTGCTTCAGTCTGTGTGACAAGAAGCTACATTAATTCTATAAATTTTAAAAAACCAAATGCTGCATTAACTTTTTCAGCTAGATTTACATCCTGTTTTTAGTTTTTTTCTTCTTTTTTTCTGTGTTCTTTACAAGAGACAGAGTCTCATTCTGTTTCTTAGGCTACTCTCAGGCTCAGGCTCAGGAATCATCCTGCCTCAGTGTGGCAAGTAAAGAGACTTGAGTTCTAATAAAGAATATTAAAATAGAATAAAGTTGGAATAACTTGCTATAAATACCTCACTTAAAAACATTGTATTTGAGATATTTATGGCCTCATTTCCTCAATATTTTGAAGTGATAATCATTTTAATCCTTCTTATACAGTCATGTCCCTTCCAGATTGTGGTCCAATTTTCCCCATCCTTAAAAAAATCATATTTTGTCCATTGTGCTTCTTACAACTCCTCAGATTTTCATTTCAGTTCTAATGGAATCTTTCCCATAAAAATCAGACAACATTAGAATAAAACAATTGTCTAGGTCATTCTGCTGCTGAGATCCTATCCCTGCTATTTATGCAAATAACCTAAATGAGTCTTTTTGTCCTTGGCCTCAACAATCACTTGTTATTGGGTCTCTTGGGTGTTATGTGAAGACCATTTCTCATTTTAGTGACTAAATTAAGTCCACCTTTCCCTATTGCTCAGTGAATAAATATCCAGGATATGTTGTACCTAAATATGCATGAAGTGCATAAGCTTGGATCTTAAATTGAGATCTTTCCTCCTCACTGCTTCCTAGTGTCTTCTAGAAATTGAAATTGGCCTTACATTTCTAAAACATTTTCCTTAGATATTCTTATTCAAGTAAATACCTACTTATTGAATGATTTGAATACTATAACCCTGGTGTACATAGATAGCAACATGTATATTTAGAGATAGGAAGGCCACTCATGAGTCTTCAAATTTTCTTGGGAATTTATTCAATATCTCTGAAGAATGAAAAGTGAACTTTTTTCTAATTTGAAAATAATATTTAATTTTGAAAAATTCAATTTTAACACAGGTCTACCAAAAACATACACATGCTACAAAGTAAGAGGCATCTTCATAATGAATCCTAAAATAGGTTAAAAGATATGTCTACCCTAAACTACCTTATTAGGATAATGGTGACAGCCATTACTGTTCAATAATTTATATTCCACCTATTAAAGCATCTATGAACTTTTTTTAAAATACAGGCAGGCCTCAGATGAATGTCACCAGATTCTGGGAAGAATGAAAGGACAAAGTTCAAACTCATTCATGCAGTGAGGCAACATCTTGGCTCTCTGCTACTAAGTGTAGCACCTCAGGTATCTTCCACACTGAAAAACATTTCTAGGCCATTGCAAGTGAGGTCAGGAGCTGACTTAAAGAAACTTCACAAAGTAGATGGGGAAGGTAGTCAGATATTATGAGCTCTGACTGTTGTGACAGACACATGAATAAACGTATATCAAAACCCATAAAACTGTCAGAGACTGTGGTTTACCTGATTTAAATGGGAAAAGAAAAACTTTAAAATGAGCATAATGTCTATATAGAAAATGTAAAAAAGTTATGTGTTTAATATGACTAAATTTGGCTTTCTAGCCTTTGCTATGAGCTCTCAGATTCAGGAAGTACTACTCTAATAATGTTTGGATGTACTAAATGAATGCAACCATTTTTGAGGTGTGAATAATTGTAAATATCCCATGAAATTAAAACATATTCATACCCTTCACAGAATTATACTTTTTTTATAATTTTATAGTCTTTGTTGAGACAAAGAGTTTATGTTCAATATTTTAACTATCATGTATATAATTCAAGAGTAAATTTGTTCATTTATATTTCATTAATAGAATTAATGTTAATAATTAGATTAAAATTATTAGAATGTAATACTTTTAATGACTAAAATCTTTGCTTCACTGATCAAGCCCATGTTTGTTTCTTTCTTTTTTTGAGAAAGCGTTTCTCTGTATCTTTGTAGCCTGTCATGAAACCAGTTTTTGTAGACCAAGCTGGCCTCAAACTCACAGAGATCTTCCTGCCTCTACCTCCCAAGTACTGGGATTAAAGGCATGCACAACTATCACCTGGCTCCATATTTCTCCAAATTAATCCTTTCAAAGCTTGCCAATCAAATTTTCTATATAGTATGAAGACAATACTTAATTTAAATGGTGCCTTTCTTCATAAAGCCACTGTTAAGTTTTTACAGCCTGATAAACCTCTTCACTGATGCAATAATCCAAATCAGACCAAATTGGAAGAAGCACAGGTTTAATGGATGCCAGTGCTCCTAGGTGGTCACCCGGGAAAACAGAGAGAGAGGGAAAAGGGGAGACCATATGATCATTCTCTGGGGTGCAGTTAACATAGCCTATGTTAGTGGTATTGATACTTCCTGTGAAGGGGTCACCATTTGGTGAGTTTTCTTAGATGTGGAGACTGAACTGTGGCCACTCCCAGGGGAGGGGGTTTAAAACTTCCCACCAAACATTTCAGACTCCTTGTATATATGGATGCCAGGGGACTGTGGTGACACTTCCAACCAAACATTCCAAACTCATTTTGGATAATGATGTTAGGGGCTGAGGTGATGCTTCCAACCAAATATTTTAGACTCCTTGGATAAAGGGGCATTGGCTAAAGTCTGGCTACTTCCTGTGAGCATGGGGTGACTTGGGAGAGGGGAGCATTGGGAGTTTCCTTGGATAAAGGGGCATTGGCTAAAGTCTGGCTACTTCCTGTGAGCATGGGGTGACTTGGGAGAGGGGAGCGTTGGGAGTTAGTGAGCTCATGCTCAGTGAAAGGTGTGGTTGGAGAGCCATTATGTTTACTGACATCCTGGAGACCTCAAAAAGATGTTCCTTGAGGGAGGTGAGAAGGCAGGTTGCTAGGAGAAAAGCTATATTGTTATTATTGGCCCTATGAATGGGACTAGCCATGGGAAGGGTCATTAACTGCCAGAAAGAATGTGACAGAGAAATGCTCTGGTTGTACAGGAGAGGCACAGGTGACTAAGTGAGACACAAGAGCAGCTATGCCCTCTTAAAACCAGATTTTAGTTGGTAAATGTCCTTTTGAGCCAGGAGAGTTGGTATCAATGGTGAAGTTCCAGGAGCTGGTGCAGGTGTTGGCATTGTATGGAGGGCCCTTTGTAATTTGGTCTTTACCCAGACAGCAGGAGTGACCTGCAAAATATGCTGGAAAATGGGTGGGGTTAAAATAGGCTCTGGAGACTGTTAATTAAATTTTTAGACCTGATTTTTGAAAGGACAGCAGAACTTGTTTAGGAACCTGCAGGTATTTGTAAGATGACTGAAACAGGAAATTTTAGAAGACAAGGGGAATTGGGAACTTTGGATCTCTGAAGATGCACCTGAAACCTGTTAATCCTGGACTACGAAGCCTGTGAAAGAGGCACACCTGTATGCATTTTTATTAAGAAACTTAACAAATGAAGTAATGAGCTACCAGTACCTTAAGTCATCAAATGCCATTAGACAGACCTAAGAGGGATAAATGAGCAGCATGAGACAGCTTTTCTGCAATGCAGGCAATACCAAGTCTCTGTCTAGTCTTTGGAGAACATCAGCCTTAGAAGCAGTGCTTGGTGTTAGCTGCTGAGTCCAAGAGGATGGAAGATTTTCCTGTCGGGGGATATTTAGTCTACCTGTCTTGGCAGAATGAGACAATCAATCCCTGGGTGTAGCCTCCAGGAAGCTGATGAGCTGGAAGCCAGCTTTTTCTTGTGTGGGTGGCTTTTCCGTACCAAAGTCAAGCCTCCAGATGTAAGGTCTTTTGCAACCACACATCTTCTTGGAGGAGTTATAAGATGCTGCAGGAGTTTGCATGTCTCTGTGTTAGAAGCTCTTTTGTTAAATGTGATACTCTCAGATCTGTAAATGCGCTTGAGAATTAGGTACAATTACCTGTTAGTTGTATTTTAAACTAGACATATAGGTTAAATTTAGACATGTATTTTACCCAATTAGTTACAGCTTACCAATGTACTAGTAAATGCAAGAATATTAAAAGGAATATTTTAATAAGTTAAAAAAATACAAGTACACGTGAATACTCTTACCCAAGATGATGTTGAGGTCAAAATGGAGGTTACTCACGTGTTTGTTTTTCCAGCACTGTTGTAATCTGGAGTTATAGATTTTACAGATCTTAAAGCACTCACACACATGCACAGAGAAATAAGACAAGCATACTATGGAAACAAACACACATACACATATAGACATAAAAGCATAGTGTGGCCACATTATTTTAACAGAAAGACTAATAAAACTTTTTTTTAGAAACCTGTGTCAGCTGACCAACTTAAAAATTATTGTGTTGGCAGGCAGCAGAAGCCAGGGAAGCACATAGGTGGTCCCATTAAGGACCAGATTAGCAGATGCTGCAAGAGGGAACAGAAATGTAAGGACGGAACACCTATTCAGTTTTAGAGTGGAAGTACAGGGGAAAACAAATCCATTGTAGAGAGTCCCAGTGTGAGAGAAACAGCAAATAGCTAGAGAAGTGGGAAGGGGAACAGGGAAGGGGAGTGGGAGCAGGAACACAGCATCCAGAAACCATGGGCATATGGGGCCTTGTTTGTTTTACGTTATGTGCTAGCCCCAACTTCAAAGGATTTTTGGACAAGGCAGCCCAAGGGCGTTTGGAGATCAGGCCTCAAACTGCAAATGTCCATTTTTATAAGTCTATGCCAAGTCTTGGGACACATCTACCACAATGTGTCTACTGTGATAAGACTCTTGAGTCAAAAAACAGAGGGGTGTGAGAATTGCATGGGTAGAAGTCTTCATCCC
The DNA here is from genome assembly GCA_001685095.1 of Ellobius talpinus. NCBI lineage: Eukaryota > Metazoa > Chordata > Mammalia > Rodentia > Cricetidae > Ellobius > Ellobius talpinus. Next base: position 8,106 of record LOJH01023406.1, on the reverse strand, counting down.
ACACAATCCCACCTCAGCAAGAACTGCCTTGTCACTGCTTAGTGAAGTCAGGAATCTGGCACGGACAGTGACTTCAGCAGACTCCTGACAAATTTATGGGACCTGGACCCTAGGGGCATGTACTTTAAAAAGGAAAACTCACCCAGATGAAGCCAATCTTAGCCTGGCAGAGAGCACGGGCAAGAAGGGTATTTTCCAACACATTGCCCTAGGCCAGTGGCAAAAACAGTCCATCTCGGTGGGACCTCCAAATGTTAAGTTTCTCTGGCCTGATAACCCTCTCTATTGATGCAATAATCCAAATCAGACCAAATTAAACTGAATTAGAAAAGCCCAGGTTTAACAGATGCCAGTGCTCCCAGGAAGCCCTACAGGAAAACATGGAGAGGGAAAAGGGGAGACCATGTGTTCATTCTCTGGGGGTAGGGCAAATAACCTATGTGAATAGTCTTGACCCTCTCTGGGGAGGGGTCACCATTTGGCAGGCTTTCTTTGAGGTTGAGTCTAGACTATGGCCACTCCCAGGGGAGGGGCTTAGAACTTTCCACCAAACATTTCAGACTTTTTGTAAATATGGATGCCAGGGGGCTGGGGTGACACTTTCAACCAAACAGCCACTATAGAATTTAAGAAAATATTAATTAAAATATGTGCTTCTCAATCTAAAGGAACCATGTTATATGTCCATTGTTATATTTTTCTTCAAATTAGAAATGGAAGAGTTTGCATCAGAAGTCTAAAGCCCAAGTTTCTGGAGTTAGAATGAAATGTTGCCTTGAGCCCAGAAAATTACAACTGGATAGGAGTTACATTTCACTTAGATCTGGTTTATTGGCTTATATTTGTAAATTCCTTTGTAACAACTTCTTCCTGTGATCCATCACCTTCTTAGAAGGTTTTGAGCCTGATATCTTAGCAAAGGTTTAAACTCTGTCAATCACTTGACAATCAGGTTGGTAATGCTTAAAAAGCTTTAATAGAAAAGGTGTCATAAATCAAGAGGAAAACTCCAGGATGATGTAAAGATAAATTATCTAAGCCATTGTCTATTTTCTACTCTGTTTTCTGTTAGTTTGTGTGTGTATGTGTGTGTTTTAAAATGATGGTAGCACTGTTAATTTTATTTTTTCTTCTCCCATTTAACTGAAATTCATAACAATAATAACTGATTATACAAAATGAAACTTTTCTCAGACAGATCTTAGTGACTGGGATTTCAAATATTTTAAAATAACATTTCCTATGAATATAGGAATTCCTTTTGTGCACTGACAGCTTTTGAAATTAGGCAATAAGTATGTCAATCCCTAGCACTCATCCTGCTGATTGGAGCTCCAAGTGTTCACCTTATGCTCCAATCCCAGTTCTGCTTTGCTTTTTGCAAAAGTCTTTGTGCCTGTACAATAAACTAAACCTGAGAGTCTGTGAACTACTCAAAATCTAATGAAGTGCAGTGGTAGTGGCTGCATGATTGGGGTTGTTGTTCATTCTGCAAATTTCCCACTTTCTTGCACTATTCTGAGTAGTTCAATTGTGCTTCCTCTGCTAGAGACTCTCATAATTTCTTTACAATAGAAATATAGCAAAATATTTGTCACCATAATAAATTGAGGTTGATTACAGTTACCCATAGATTTTAATGATCTGTTATTGCAAATCTTACTTACTGTCTTGAATAGCAGACTTTGCCCTGGGCACTAGACAATGCAGAGAGCAGAGCATGTGACATGGCCTGTTTTCCATGAAAATAATTGGCTGATTCTCATAAACTCTCTCTTTTCCCCCCACAATGCAGTCTTAATATTTTCCTTCTTCACCCACTGTGAGCTGTCTTTGGTGCTAGCCCCCTTATGTAAATGATAATATTCTCTATGAGCTGTCAAACAAGGAGATTCTTTCTCTTTCCTGAGAAAGTCACACATTCTCTTCGCTTTCAGTGGCATCAACATACCAACAATATACTCTCATAATTACATTTTGTTTTTAATGTTTGAGGTTACAAATTGCCCTTGAAAATCCTCATCTCTTTAGACAACAGTCTGGAAATTATTAGAGAATTTTTTTCCTTGTAGACTTTGTAAAATATATGACTTAAATATGCAATTTGTTATAGGAAGCACAACCTGTCTAAATGTAATAAGGTGATATAATCTTAAATACCAGTGGGATGGATCACTATGAGGAGAAGGTTAGGATCAATTCTGATGGAGAAACAGTGGACTCACCTTAACATCCAGTGATCATCTGGGTCATGTTCTTGGAAGGATAGATGGATTCTCAAACTATTTTAACTGGTGTGTGTGTGTATGTGTGTGTGTCTATGTGTGTATCTGTATGTCTCTATGTGTGTATCTGTGTGTCTGCGTATATGACTGTGTGTATCTGTGCATGTATCTGTGTGTTTGTGTGTGCCTCTGTGAGTTTGTGTGTGTATCTCTCTCTCTCATGTGTGTGTGTGTGTGTGTGTGTGTGCAATAAGAATATGTGTTTTATCCCTGTCCTTAGTCTGTGGTTTTGTTTCTAGATCTTTCACTTATCCACCTAAAGATATCATTACCATTTGGGACTTCTACAGGATTTAGTATTCATTAACAACCTGAGAGAACCTGACAGAAACTAGACCATCTGTGAAGATTTATTTAGCCTCTAAACACATTTGTGAAGGATAAAAGTTTAGGTAAATTGAGGTAGAAAAATCCAAACCAATAAAAGGGAGGGACCATTGCTGAGTTTGAGCTTCTGAACTGTTTCAAATAGAAAAAACGTTCTGAGCTCTAGCATCTCTAGCATGCATTTTCTTTTCCAGCTGCAGATGTGATGTGACCACAAGCTTCAAGCTCCTACTGCCTTGACTTTCCTACTTTGAGCTGTGAACAAAAATGAACCCTTTATTCCTCAAGGTATTTTGCCAGGGTATTTAACTACAGAAATAGTAAATGCAGCTAAAAGAGCATCAAAACCAGAAGTCTGATTTTCCCACCAGAATTTTTCCTACTTCCCACTAGCTGTTGAGGGAGATAGACTTAATTATAATGCTTTATTCTTTTCTATTTGATTTTAAACTGATTAAAACTATTCACAAGTGTGAGGTTACTTATGTTTTTACAATACATTTGGAATCTGTTCACACTTTTCCATCTTAAATTTTTCATCCACTCCAAGCCAAGACACTTGGTCTTTCTAATTCCTAATCTCCATTCTCACGGCCTGTGCCCACCAAAGATACAGACACACAGATTCATTGACTGCACAAAAGAAATAGTATTTTGAATAGTTTAATCATTTATTTGCTTGATTATTTGGAGAGAGAGAGAGCTCATGAGGACATCTTTTGGGAATCAGTTCTCTCTATATATATGTGGGTCTCAGGCATAGAACTTGGGTCTTGAGTCTCAATGGCAAGCACCTATAGTTACTGAGTCCTCTTGCCAGCTCAAGAATAATCAATTTAAGACACAAATTAGATTAGGTAAACAAAGTTCTGCTTGAAAGCCCTAATAACAAAATCTGATTTTTAGCTTTAGGTAACCTCTGCAACTTTGCTACTCAATATCTCTTTTCTTTGCCCATTTAAACTGGACTATTCTAAGTTCTTTATGACTGTGTAACTGTTCCCTTTGTCTGGATAAATGCATGTCCAGTACTGCTTGAACTGATTTTCTTTTTATCCATTAGGTTGAACTTCATTGTTATCCTGAAACTTGTTCTCAGACTGAGAGAAAGCATAGGATTTCAGGGTATGTATTACTCTTCCAGAAACTGAAGCTGCATTCCTGAGACCTGCAACAGGCTGCTCACCACTCCTTCCAACTCCAGCTCCAGGAAAATCGAATGCCTCTGACTGTTCCCAGCACCTGCATTCACATTAACATATCCACCCACAAACACATAGACATAACAGAATTAAAAATAATAACTCTTTAAATAAACCTATTTTCTTCTCTGTATAAATACTTTTTATAAACGGTTTTACTGAAAAATAATTAACAAAAAGTAATTACATATTTAAATGATTATTTTGATGTGTAACTTTCATGAAGTTACCACTGAAACTGAGATAGTAAATATTCTCACCACTTCTAAAATGGTTTTCCAGTCTCTTTGCAAACCAACCCTCTTAGCCCTCTCCATTCTCACCTCTCAATGCCCGTCAATCTCAATACTAGGCAACTGGATAGTTATCTGTCACTGTAGATTAGTTTAAAGATTCTAGAATTTTATATAAGTGGAGCCAATTGAAATACTTCACATGTAATTCCAGGTTTGTACCCAATAAGCATTTGTCTTATGATTACAAAGATAATTGTATAAATACAAAACTAAGAATAAGTATATTAAAAATAATTGTACCACTCAGCTATGTGTGTATGTGCGTGTGCATGTGTGTGTGAGAGAGAGAGAGACAGCAGGAAAAAAAGTGCATTCTGTAGGTGAGATTAAGAGGAAGTTTTATGATTCATTCTTGTTGATAGCACCTGATAAAGCTAGTGAAACTAGTTAGTTCCGCACTGGGGAGAAACTGTCAGAAAAATACTGACCCATGGACTAGAAGAAGGAACTGTGATATCTACAGAGAAGCACCAAGTGACTGATTTTGAGTAGAGGTTTCTCAGAGTGAAAGTAAGAGGGTGCAGGTGTCTAAGGGCAGATGCCTGAAAAGCCTTTTAGCTGAGGTGAAGAAATTCTCTATAATAAGGGAAGCACACAATTCCATTAAGCTTTGTTACCCAAAGCCTACATGTTGGCTACCTCAAAAACCAACATGATCAAAAGCATGCACTCTACTCCTTGTTGTACAATCCTGGGAAACATGTTGACATGTAGTTAAAATCCGGTTAAGCAAATACAAAGGCTAGCACCATGCTTTTACAAGTCTAATCCTGGGCTATGCAATACTCCTAAAGTCCTCCAAATATTCAGTGCTCCTGAGTGATACCAATCCATTTCATTTCTTTAGACACTTTAAATAATGTTTGGAAAAGAAAGGTTTTTAGGTACTTGTATATATGTAAATACTATTCTTTCATATATGGATATTGTTAAATTTATTATTTTATTGTGTTGTGCTGATTTCACTTTTCCCCTTTTTGTAATTTGAGTAAAAGTTCCAATGTCTTTGAAAATCGTTCCAAAAACTCAAACTTTCCATCTAACCTGAAGTTCTCAAAGTATTCTTTATGTGTAATTATGTAGCATGTGACTTTGATAGGGCTCCTTTAATTGTCTAAGGGTGTTTTTACTGTTGTCCCAATAGAGTAAATGGATGTCTTGGCAAAATAGCTTAATTCTACTTCTTGATCAAATTTATCTTTGAGTAATTATATTTGGCTCTCCTAAATCTAAGCTGCTCTCCTTCCTGTCTCACTTGATGTCCCTCCTGGGTACAAGAATTGTTCTGGTGGTGGTTGTACATTGTGTGACAGATGTGGAAATCTCACCCTGGGGTGTGATAGAGTGGAAGATGCTGAAGTTGCTACAAATCTACTTAAACTCTGTGTGATCACTTGAAATAAAAGACACAAGGCAAATAAGGATTATTTGTTTAAATAAAATACATGTTAAGAACACTGATAACTATGTAACATTGAATATTTTCTTTAGGATCAATTAATTTGACACTCACTATATTGCTCATCACTAATTTTTTTACTGTATCATTACTAAACATCTACTATTGGATTAAGGCAAAAATAAAATCATTTACTGTTGACTTCTAGAAGTTTCAGTCCAACACACAAACACATATTTTGGAGATAGTTATAAAATAAAATCATTTATGTAGCAAAGTGGCTAAACTTCTCTCTCACCACAAGGAATGTAACGTTTTCAGTACGAAGAACAAACAGAGATTCACTATACATAAGGTACGATGTTTTGTGGTTAACTAACTCCTGGTTTCCTCATCTCTTCTAGAGATTTTGTAGTCTTTATTTTTAATTTTTGCATATTTAATATAAAATAAGGTTCTGGCTAAATAATTAAAAAGCTATTAGTGAAGTTGTTAAATATTTTCATAATACAGGAATTATTAGTTATGAGTTTAATCATGATTCACAAAATTCATATGCCAAATCTCTGAGAACATGACCTTGTTTTATAATAGAATCATTTCATTATATATGAGATATATATCTGATATATTTAATTGTTCCTAGTAGCTCATTTCTGAGATCAGTTTTATGAATAAGTGAATTAAACTGAATATGTTCAATGGAATATTATACAACTATTAATGGATGTCTGCCATTTGTGGCAACATGAATATGGAAGAATGATATGCTAAGTGCAATAAGTAAGCTACAAGGACAATACTTTAAGATCTTACTGACCTTGTTTAGATGTGAAATGTATGCTACAGGCTCACCTGCTTGAATAGTTGGTCCTTGTCTGATAGCTCACTGCTGAAAGGCTTTAGTTTGTAGGGCTTATAAAATTTAGAACATTTAGTAGATGGAAACTCTTTGGAAGAAGCTAGTCTCTGGAGTTTTACAGCCCTACCCACATCCCGACCTTTCTTTGCTTGCTGACTGTGAATGCAGTGGGCCCATCCATTATTCTCTTACCACAATGCCATCACTGTTAAGATAGACTGTGTCTCTTTAAAGTGTGAGCTCTTCTGTCTTTAGTTGCTTCTTGAAATCCATTTGATCACAGCAACCAGAAAAGGTAACTAAGGCACACATGAGTTTGAAGGAATCTCACTCATAGAAAGTACAATATGGCTGCTTAATGTTGGGGTGAGGAAAATGTTATTTAAAATCATGCAGTAATAATATGAATGACCTAGAGGCTCAAAGTACTACATGATGGTTGCAGCTAGTAATAATGCAGTCTATTTTAACTTTGCTGAGATTTCTCTTCATACCACACCAAAAAAGGCATCACATTATACATTTTGAACATTTAATTTTATCTGTCAATATAATACTTAAGAAATCTATGCAAAGCAAAAAATATACCTTTGTATATACATACTTCAGATAGATAGACTCTTGATTCAATGGGTTTTGTCAATTTTTATTTTTTTTAACCTTGGTTTTTAGAGATAGGGTTTCTCTGTGTTGTTTTGAGCCTATCCTGGAACTACCTCTTGTAGACCAGACTGGCCTCAAACTCACAGA
>LOJH01023404.1:0-11999 GCA_001685095.1 Ellobius talpinus | reverse complement strand
GTGTGTGTGTGTGTGTGTGTGTGTGTGTGTCCTGTGTTGGCAGACTTACCTCTGTGCCAGTGCAGTGGCAAGTATCGTGCTTCGTGTTTTTAGTGGGGAATGGTTCCCATGAAGGAATGCCCAAGGCAAGTCTTCTGTGGGTGACATCATGACTGGGTGTCAGAACAGATGGGTGCACCCACAGCAGTGTCCCAGCCCAGCTCCCATCTTGTAACATATTGCAGTGCTTGGCTTTGTGCCTTTGTCACATGTAGAAATGTCTGCCTAAGCCCCAGTGACCAAGACCCCAGGCCGACACTCAGCTGAGGAGTGCCTCCCTGAGCTCCCGAGAGGAACTCAGTGCAACCGACCGCTCTACGTAGTGAACTGACTGTGAAGCAGCCTGCTGGGTATGGTTCTTTTGGCAGGCTAATGGGTTTGTGGTTCTTGTGATTGAAGTCTTGGTAAACATGTATATGCCTGTATAGAGTGGATTGCCATCCCTTTCTGTTTCTTGGGTCCCAGTTTTGCAGAAGAGGTTTCTAGGCCTTGAAATAGAGCCATGCCTGCCTGCCTGCCTTATGCCTCTTGTTCCAGGGCCAACATCTGTCTAGATTACAGAGGCGACCAATGTCCCTAACCATTTTTTCCCTGGCCAGTTTGTACACATATCCTGCCAGCTGGCTGAGAGCAGTTCAGAAAGGATACGTGAGTTCATGCTGCCTGCCATCACTGTAGATAATCAAGTGCAGAGAACAGCCCTCTCTTTAGAAGTATTGGAGAAGAGAGCAAATAGGAGTTCTTCAGTATAGTCCTGTGTGTTGAGTAGCCCTGAGCATGGAGCCCAGAGGCTGATGACAGAGGCCATCCATCCATTTGTACATGTACAGCAAGGGAGGGTCTCCCCAGAACCCTCCTACAGTCTGAATGGCACATGTAGTGGAAGAGGCTCCAATAGAGGGAGTAATGTGCTCTCGAATCTATGGCTTTCTAGGCTGGAACTTGGCAGTAGGCCCCAGTGCTGTCAAGTTGTCCAGTATGTAAGCACTCTAATGTACCCCCTGACATGGTCAGCAAAGACGGGTTGCTGGGCCAGTTTTTTTTTTTCTTCTTGTGTGCTATTGTGTCTGTTTGCATGTTTCTCCTGTCTGTCCTGGGAGTGCTGGGCAGAGTCTTTTTGCCGGGTTTTCAAGAGGAAGGTCCTTCTCTGGTCTAGATTTGCTTGCTTCCTGTCAAGGTCCTAGGTCTGATCCATACATGGGTGTGAGGAGAATACAAGTTAGTTCTCTTAGGAAGGCGGCAGAGGGTTGTCCTCTTGCTTCTGCCCAGTGTTACTTGTGAGAAAGAGCCAGGGCATTGTGGGTTTCTTTTGATGCAGGCTAGGCCTTTCAGAGATAGATGGGGGAGGAAGCAGTGTGTGGAGCAGGGCTTGACTTGTCCAAACGTCTTTTTCTATTTTGTTTTTATAGTGCTGGGTAATGAAATCCAGGGCCTTGTGCATACTAGGCAAGCACTCTGCCACTGAGCTATACCTCCAGCCCCCATATTCTTTAAAATGATCTTGGTTGTTTGAAGATGTTACATGTCAGACACTGTTCTAAGCATTAATGTTTGTTAACTTTCAGTAGTCTCTGGAACTCTTATTAGCCCAATTTTATAGACAGAGAAACTAAAGTAGAGAATGCTCTCGTAAAGGCTAAGTGACCAGGTGAGATTTTAGTCTTATGGGCCTGACTGATTTGGTCACTATACACCTTTGTTTGGATCCTTGTCCATCTGGCTGTTTATGTCTAGTTTGGGCCTCAGAAAAACCTCATGTTACTCTATTGGTTGGTTGGTTGGTTTTTCTAGACAGGGTTTCTCTGTGTAGTCCTGGCTGTCCTGGAATGCCCTCTGTAGACCAGACTGGTCTCAAACTCCGAGATCTGTCTGCCTCTGCCTTCTGAGCACAGATTAAAGCACGTGCTACCACACTTGGCTTATAAATTTTTTTTTAACTCTAGATGTGAAACCTCTGACTGCCTTTGTCTTCTCATGGGTCCCAGAGGTCCTTTAGGTTATGGTACCAAACTTCTTGCCATCTTAGTACTTTGCTCTGATTATTCCCCCCCCTTTTTTGTGGTTGACCAATGCATTAAGGCCTCTCAATTTGGGGAAAGGAGGGTTTGGACCTTTTAAGTAGTTATGACAAGAAGCTGGGATGGTACAGGGGGCAGGAGGGCTATGAGAGCCACTACTGGCTTTTTTCTCCACCTGTAGGGAGTGCAGCATTAATTGCTCACCCTAACACTGTTGAAGCTCTCATTGGGAAGCAAAATCATACCATAGTTTTGACCATAGCTTTCTCCAGGGTGATTCCAGCATTGGTAGTTAAGAAAACCTGCTTTCTCAGCAGGACTACGGTTTAAGAATCCTAGTCCCTTGCCTATTACAGGTCCCTGTAGGGAGGTAGAATTGGCAGCTGTCTGTATTCCAGCTGTGCTACTCCCAGCTGGGAGTGACCTTAAGTCACTTGACTCTCCCTACTAGCTTCGCAGCTAGAATAGAAACTTGGGTGAGTTGGTTCCTAGATCAGGGTTCTTTCACTTCTGGAGTCCAGAATACCAGGTGGAGTAGCACAAGGGCTGTCCTCCATTTGAAGAAGAAATCTTTTAGAGCTGGGCTACATGAGACCTCGAAAAAAAGAATGAAAGAGAAAATAATTTAAAAATCATGGAAAAGGTATGAAAAAAGCAAGCACCCTGTATATCCTTATGTCATAACCATGTACTTAAGTGCCCCACCTCCCTGCTGAGCCATTTCAGAATAAGTTGCATCCATATGTCATGGCCTTTTACCCCTGATCATATGGGTCATTTCAGGGAACTGGAGGTGGCTTCTGTTTAGCTCTACCCTGCTTTGCTCACTAGTACCTGCTTTGTGCCATGTCAAGGAGATAGGTTACAGGAAGCCTGTGGTTAAAGCTTAGCCATGGTGGAGGCAAGTAGGCATCAGCGTGTGTGTGAGTGCGTGCTCTGTTATCCCACCTAATGCTTCTAGAAGATGTGCTGAAGATAGGCTTTGCCTTTTCTGTTGCCTTCCCTGGCCTGGCTCATAGATCCTTTCCTCCTAGCAGTGGTAAGAGGTGTCTGGATACCAGGTAGTGTCCTAGCAGCAATGGCAGATCCTCTGTCTGCAGATGGTTCTCTTAGTCATAGCAGGTGAGCCAGCTGTACATCCTGTCTTTTTGGCAGTGATAGCAGGTCCTCCTAGGGATGATAGTGATCCAGTAGTTGATTTTTCCACTGGTGGGATGAGCCTTTGACTATTGGAGAGTTCTTTTGTCTCCTCTGGTCCTTTGGTAGGTTTTTGATTCTGAAATGTCAATGACAATATTCAGGAGCCAGTAGAGCCAGTGACTAAGCATATGTCTAGGTTTGTTTGTTAATCACCTGTGCTTGTGGGGTGCTGAGGACATCATGACCTTTGGTTCCCCTCCCAGCCTGCAGAGCATTTTGGTAACCTGCAAAGCCCAGTTTGGGGTCCCAGACAACTGAACAGCATGATGCTGTGATTTAAAGTGTGGTTATTCTGTGGCAGCTGTGGTTTTGTTTCTGGCTTGAGTTACCAACTGTCTTGGAAAGTTTAGTGGAAGCTGGTCATATTTTGCCATGTCAGGCCTTGGTAGAACAAGCCCAGGCTGGAGGTAAATAGCTCAGAGGCCTGTGGCTATGGACATAGATGTCTTTGTACTTAGGTGGTAGAAGAGTCGAGTGTAACTGTTATTTTAGATGATCTGTCTGTCAGAAGATTAGAAGTTGACATAGTTTGTTTTCTGTTGTGATAAATAACTACAGCCATAGCAACTTGGGGAAGATAGGTTTTATTTCCTTTTAGTCCATCGTGAAGGGAATGCAGGGCAGGAACCAGCTTTCTTATATAACCTAGACCCATCTGCCTTAGGGATGGCACTGTTCACAGTGGAATGGTCTCACCTGCATTAACTAGCAATCAAGAATATGCTCACAGGCCAGTTTTGATGGAGGAAATTCCCTGGTGTGCCAGGTTATCTCCTCCAGGTCAGTGGCAGGTGCTTGTAGTGATTCAAAGCCACGTTGCCTGGGGTCAAGGTTGTCCATGGTGCTTTTGTGTTCTCTCTCTGTCTCTCTGGTTACTTCTGCACCTCAGCTTCCTTACTTTGAATGTAAACATCATAATATGGCTGCGTGGAGATGTAAGGATTAAAATGGGTAAGGAAATATTCCAAAAAGTGTCTGATATACAGCAAATGCTTTATACAGGTCATCTGTTGGTATGCTGCCCAGGTAGATTGAAGGAGTCTAGGGAACCCTTAGTCTATGAATCTCATGGTATGTGCATGTGAGAACTCAGTGCAGTGGTTTTAAATCATGCCACACATATAGTAGCTTCCGCAGGATTTTCTTAGCAATCACACTTTTTGTTTTCAAATCATATTCTTTATGTTTTTACATTTATTTTCATTATTTTTGAGAATCTCATGCATGAATGCTTATTTAAATCATTTCTACCCTACTTCCTTCCAATTCCTTGTGTCCCTACTTGAAATTCATGACTCCTTTTTCTTTATTATTGTTGCATATATTACATATACACATGTATACATAAATACAACCGGCTAAGCCCATTTAGTGTTGCCTGCTGTATATGTGTATGTTTTCAGGGCTGACTGCTTGGGATTGAATGACCTGTCAGGGGTTCATCCCCTAGAAAAGAAGAATGATTTTCTTTCTCTTAGCAGTCATTATTTGCCTGTAGCTCTTCCTCTAGGTGTGGAGCCTGTGAGACTTCCCTCATCCACATTGGATATTAATTGCTATTGTCTTTATGCAGATCTTGCTTGGAAAATGTTAAGATTTCATGGGTACAGCTCCCTGTCTAGAAGATGCCTTGCAGTGAACATCTTGGTCCTCTGCCTCTTAAAGTCTTTTCTACTCCCTCCCCTTTAGGGTCCATGATCTCTCCTGCAATGTTCCCTGAGCCTTAATTGTAGGAGTTGTATACCAGTTAGGGAGGGACCTCCCCCCCGACCATTTGTTATCTGTGTTTTGACCAGTTGTAGTTTTCTGTGATTGTACTGCGAAAAGAAGCTTCTTTGATGAGAGCTGAGAGCTTCTCTTTGGATATAAGGATAGGTATTTTATTTAGGATGCATTGGGAATTAAACTGCAATAGCAGTAGATGGAAAATGGCAGTAGATGGTTCCTCTTTAGCAATGGTTCTCAGCCTGTGGGTCGTGACCCCATAGGGTCACATCAAATAACCTGCATATCAGATGTTTACATTATGGTTCATAACAGTAGCAAAATTACAGTTAGGAAGAACAACAAAATAATTTTATGGTTGGGGTCACATGAGGAACTTAAGAGTTGCAGCATTAGGAAGGTTGAGAATCGCTGTTCTTTAGGATCCATGAACTCGCCAACCATGGAGAGTTGCCTTGGGTAACTAAGTTTATAGAATAGTTTTTAGGCATGAATTCCTTAAGTCCAGCAAAACAGCCTTTGGTTACCTCTAAGATACAGATGCCACTATTGCACCTTTGGGACTATCTTGCCATGCTGGCCACTGCTGTGTTGCAGGCTTCATAGCTAGGTAGGACTGTTGGTTGCTTTTCTCCCTTGACAGCCCGCATAGCACCTTTGGATAGTATGAGAACTAGGCTTCCAGGTCAGTTTTAGCTCAATTTCTTTATTGCATGTGTCCAAAACATATGGTGTCTTCAGCAATTAGTTCTTACCTTCTAGTTCTGGGAGGCAACCAGTGGCAACAGCAATAGCCTGCTTTGTTTTGGGAGTCTCTCCCTGACCAACAACTTGAAAGGAGGTTTCCCATGCCTGATACTAGTGTTTCTGTTAGTCTGTGGCTCTTGGGAGTAGTGTAAACTCATTTGATTTATATAATGTATGTATACATATGTCCAGTTCTAGGGCTTCTGACATTCTCACATAGACATACATGCAGGCAAAACACCAATGAACATAAAATAAAAAACAAATTATATATTTTTAAATGTAAATGGAGCTGGAGTATTTTATCCCACCGCCCAGTCCCAAGCAAACATTTAGAAGTTTATGTTAATTACAGAATGCTTGGCCAGTAGCTCAGGGTGATTGCCAACTAGCTCTTACATTTAAATGAACCCATTTTTATTTATGTATTGTCACGTGACTTGTCTTCCAGCATCTTGCTTCTTGGGTGACTTGTTGGCGTCTCCCCACACTCTGCCCTTCTTCATCCGAGTCCTCAGTTTGATTGTCCCGCCTAACTTTATCCTGCCTTGCCAAACAGCTTTATTATTAACCAATGAGAATAATACATATTCACAGTGTACGGGATTATTACACAGCATTTAAAAAAGAAGCCCATTTATTAAACAAAAGAAATCAGTTACTGAACAAATACATAAATGACTATAATAACATGAAGGACAGTAGTAGTTCCTCTAGCGAGTTTGCCATATATCTGCCCTGGTGGGTGGAAGGAGTATAGGGTCGTTGTAGCCATTCTATAGGAACATGAGGTGGGTGAGCAAGGGGATACAGCCAACTGGCTGGCCTCATGTTTGGTGGAACTTGCTTGTTGGGTATTAGCTATGCTGACAGGCAAGAGGTGAGGGCTTCTTGCCAGTGTGGATCCTTCCTAAAGCTTGCCAGCCAGTCAGCCTAGGTTGGAGATGGGGTCTCCAGAAAGAGGAAGTTAGGCTTGGCACCTGGACTGGGGAACACAGCTGACTCTACGCGAGCTTTTCCTGGGCAGCTCATGTTGTAGGCTGTGGTTGGGGATTGGCTAGACATGACGGGTGCAGTCTTGCTTTTAGCTTTCTTCCCTCTTCTGCCTGGTGGAGCTGTTACTTGAGTTATCCCGAGCTGGTCCTTCTATGTCCGTGCTTCTACTCTTGCTCCCTTCTGCCTGCTTCCTGCATAGGTGACTTGTGGTTGCTGACATCCAGCCATCGTGTCACTCAGCTTGTTCTCTGTGTCCTTCAGCTAAGGGGCAGGACAAGACTGAGTGCAGGACTAGGGGAGTTAGTTGGCTTGAGAGTACACCCAGGCAGATCCTGCTTGTTCCCTGGAGAACCTACTTTAGGAGTTCACAGCTATACTTTTGTGTGTGTGTGGTGAACATTTTGGAAGGAGACCAAGTATCAACATCAGCTGTCATTCCTCAGGCACCGCCATCTGATGATGTGTATGTGTGTGTTCCTGAGTTTATGTCTTTATAGGAGCATGTGTTCATGTGAAGACAAAATCAATGTTGAGTATCCCTCAGTTCATTCTCCATCTTAGTTTTTGAAGCAGGGTCCCTCACTGTATTTGGAGCTCATGGATTTGGCTAGATTGGCTGACTAGCAAGCACCACAGATCTTCCTATCTTTACTACCCTAGTGCTAGGGTGGGGCACATGCTGCCACACCAATCTTTAAGTAGGTGCTGGAACCAAACTCAGGTCTTCATGTTTGCACCAAAAGTTATTTCTTGATTGAGCCATTTTCCCAGCCCCAAGCTATTTTTTTTGGGGGGGGGGNGGGGTCACTGGCCTGGAATTTGACCTATTAGGCCAGTCAGGATCACCAGGGATCTACCTCTGCCTTCCCTACACTGGGGTTACAAGCCTACACTACCAGAACTGGTTTCTCTGTGCAACCCTGGCTGCCCTGGAGCTTGTTCTGTAGACCATGCTGGCCTTGAACTCACAGAGCTCCACCTGCCTCTGCCTCTCAAATCCTGGGATTAAAGGTGTGCGCCACCACCACACTGCTCTCAATTGGTTTTTGTTGTTATTGTTATTTTGTTTTGTTCTGTCTGCATGCATGCCTGCCAGAAGAGGGCACTAGATATCATTATAGATGGTTGTAAGCCATCATGTGGTTGCTGGGAATCGAACTCAGGACCTCTGGAAGAACTGCCAGGGCTCTTAACCTCTGAGCCATTTTTCCAGCCTCACAATTGGTTTTTAAAAGTAGTTTCTGGGGCTTGAACTCAAGACCTTGCATGGCAAGCACTTTACCAACTGGGTGTTTTATTTGAGATGGTGTCTTTGTAGCCCAGGTTATTCTAGAATTTACTGCATAACATAGGCAGGCTTTAACACATGCTGATTCTCTTGCCCTAGCCTCCCAAGTGCTGAAATTATCATTGTGAGCCACCACAGCCAGCCCTTTTTCTTTCTTTGTTTTTGTGTTGTTAGTTTGTTTCTAAGATTTATTTTTGAGCGTATCTGTACACAGATATCAGTGGAGACTAGAAGAGGGTGTCACTTAGATTTTAATCAGAAGCAGAAACAGGACACTCAGGACCAGCATGTTGGTGACATGCTTTGCCTCCTGCTTCACAGTTCCAAAATCAGGTGACAGTACTGGATAGTTGGGGAACCAGGTGCAGAGTCCTGTGTAAAGATAGGTGCCTTGTCATTGGGTTGAGACTCTTCTGTGTTCATAGTTTCCTAAAGGTGGGCACTGCTGCTTTACAACTCTTCTGGCCTGGGTGGCCTGTTCAGGGCGGTCAGTCAGTGGCTTCTGCCTGTGATCTCACCACACTGTCTTTGTCATCAAAGGAACGCCTGCACCACATGTATTTCCAGAACCTTGGGAGGCTTACTTACAATTTGAATCTTGCTGTCTGCCACTGTGGATTTTGAACCATGTGGTTGGTTATATTACCTCTTAAGACATTTTCATGAAAGTAAAGGGTCATCTGGGTGTGGTGACACACGCCTTTAATCAAGAGGCAGAGAGGCAGGCAGATCTCTATGAGTTTGAAGTCAACCTGGTGTACAGAGTGAGTTCCAGGACAACCAAGGCTACACAGAGAAACCCTGTCTTGAAAGAGAGAGAAGAGGTTAGCAAAAGATATTTTACTCAACACCCAGAAGAGTCAGGCAGGCTCATGAGTTCCAGGCCAGCCTAGGCTACATAGTGAGTAAGATGAAAACAAGGTATTTTTAGGGCTTGAGATACCTCAATTGATAAAATGCTTGCTAAGCAAGTTTGAGTTCCTGAGTTTGTTCCGTAGCAACCAGTGAAAGAGTTAGGAGCAGCAGCCTGGGCCTGTGAAAAGTAAAGATAGGGGATCCTGGAGCTCACTTGCCTGCTAGTCTTGCCGAATTGGTGAAAAGTAAAGATAGGGGATTCTGGAGCTCACTTGCCTGCTCATCTTGCTGAATTGGTGAGCTTCGGGTCAGTAAGAGTCCCTGTCTCAGAGGGAAAAAAGGTGAGAACAGTTGAGCAAAAAACCCAACACTGATTTCTGACCTTTGCACGAGTCCACGTGTGTACACATATACACACAGTGTTGGGGGTGTTTTTAAAAAAGCTATACATATGTGTGGAGATCAACTTTTGGGAGTTAGTTCTCTGTCTACCTTGTTTTGTTTTTGAAAGACTCTAACTGTAGCCTAGGAGGCCTGGAACTCACTATGTAGTTGGGTCTTGTGCTGGATGTGTGCCTCTTCTGCTTTGTTTTTGAGGGAGGGTCTCATCTCTTCTAGAGTTTCTTGTGTGATCCAGTTCTCCTGCTTCCTGACTCTGTCTCTCATCTTGCCCCAAGAGTGCTAGGGTTACAGATGCAAGCCCCTCTATGCAGCTGTTTTCACGTGTTCCAAGGACCAAGCTCAGAATTCTGTTGTTTTATTTTATTTTTTATTTGCTGAGCCATTCCTAAGTAAAGGTATTTTAAAAGGAAATAGATCCCGTAACTAAAGGTAAAACATGATTAAAACAAACAAAAATAAAAAGTAACTAACTATAAAGATAATTAGAACACAAAAATGATATCAAATTGTAGCTAAAGCTGTTACATGTTAATACTTCCTAGTGCAGTGTGACGTGGGTTAACCCCATTTTACAGGCAGGCAGAGTCTAAGAGAATAAATGACTTGTTTAAGGTTACAGAGCTCCAGAGCTGCAGCTTATAAAGTAGAGCTAGCATTTGGAGTCTGGGCAGCCTGACCGTAACACATGGATGTGTGTAGCCTTAGTGGGTGTCAGAGTTCTAGTGTTATAAAAAGGCACCATGAATGACCATGGCAACTCTTATCAAGGAAAACTTTTAATTGGGGCTGACTTAGTATTCAGAGGTTTATAAATGTCCATTATCATCATGGTGGCATACAGGCATAGTACTGGAGAAGGAGCTAAAAGTTCTACCTCTTGATATGCAGGCAGCAGGAAGAGACTGAGCCACTAGGCCTGGCTTGAGCCATTGAAACCTCAAAGCCCACCTCCTAGTGACATTCTTCCTCCTACAAGGCCACACCTACTATTAGTGTCACTCCCTATGGCCTATTAGGGGCCTTTTTTATTCAAACCCCCACAGTGGATATGTTTCCCTCTGTTTCTTGTCTTCTACCCTTTTACCTTGAGTCTCAGCTCCCTACATATTTTTTTCCTAGCAATGGCCACCATCACCACAATCCTATCTTTCTGTCCTTACTGCTCCCTTTTGCTACTGTGCCCAGCACTACCCTGTCAGGAACTGAGCATGTGCCTCTCCACTTGTCCTGCAGTCTATTCTGGGCTTAGCTGCTACTGTCATTGTCCTCATGCCTCTATACAGTGTTTGAGCAGCCCACACTCTGCTAAGCATTTGGGGTGCACAGCCTAGATAACCGTAAATGATAACGTTCCTTTTCAGATGGAGATTCTGGTATGTTGAAATTTGTGCTTGATCTAAGATTCCAAAGAGTATATGAAATGGTGCTTTTAGGCTGTATTGCCTTTGAACCCTCCCCAGAGATATCAGAGCTCTGTGGTGATAGCAGTGCATGATAGTGTTCAGATCTATGTGGGGGTGGGGGGAGATGGGTTAAAGCTGCCCATTGCTGCTTGGCCTTAGATCATCTTTTTGCATGCCTCAGAACTATTGTTTAATATTGCCCTTAGATGTTGCTGGGGTGTATAACTCAGAGCACTTGTCTATCATACATAAGATCCTGATTTCCACTGTCTACTACCAGGGAAGAGGGAGAATTTTGTTGGAGGGTAATTAGCATGGGCTGCAAAGTCAGACTTTCATCTCAACAAAAACTTACCTATGGGACTTTGAAATCTTCCCGTATTTTGCATGTGCTTTTGAAGGTCAGGTAACTTCTTTGCTATTCCATTTGGAAAACTGGTTCTCAAGAGGGATGTGGAAACCTCATCTTTTTTTTCTCTAAATAGGGATAGTACTTAAGAAGTACTTCAGATGGTTAATTACCAGATACAGGGGAGCAAAGTGAACCAGGCTTTTTCCTTTGGGCCACCAATCAGCTCCCAAATCATGACCCAGAGACTTACTGGTAGTTATAAATGTTTGGCCTAGCTTAGGCTTATTTCTGGCTAGCTCTTTTAAATTAACCAGTTTCTCTTTATCTACCTTTTGCCTTGGGTCTTTTTACCTTCTTTCTTTCTGTATATCTTACTTTCCTGCTGTCTCCATGTTTAGCTGGCTGGTGGCTGCCTGGCTTCTGGCGCCAGGTATGTTCCTCTTTCTCCTCATTCTCCCCTTCTCTCTTGTTCTTTTTGAGCCTAGATTTCTCCTATTTATTCTCTCTACCCACCAGCCCCACCTGTCTCCCTCCTGCCTAGCTATTGTTCAGCTCTTAGACCAATCAGGTGCCTAGGCAGGCAAAGTGAAACAAATGCAACACATCTTTACATAGTGAAACAAATGCAGCGTAAACAAATGCAACACATCTTTACATAGTGAAACAAATGCAACACATCTTTACATAGTGAAACAAATGCAGCATAAACAAATGCAACACACCTTTACATAGTGAAACAAATGCAACACATCTTTACATAGTTAAACAAATGCAGCGTAAACAAATGCAACACATCTTTGCCCACAACAGCAAATATATATTCCACAACAAATATTTTGCAAATATTCCACAACAGCAAATTCAGTTTTCTTTTTTCTTTTTATTTATTTGTTTGTTTGTTTGTTTATTTATTTATTTATTATGCAATATTTTGTCTGTGTGTATGCCTGAAGGCCAGAAGAGGGTGCCAGACC
>LOJH01023403.1:0-19518 GCA_001685095.1 Ellobius talpinus | reverse complement strand
CCGGGGGCTCCAACCGCTGCCCAGCTCCCTCCTCCGTGTCGCCCTCGGGAACACAGCTGTCCTTCCCCCGCCGGGTGGCACTGGATCGGGCCCTGACTATCCTTTACAAAGCCCAAGCCTGCAACAAATCTGGTGTGGAAATCTCCGGGACGTGGAAAGGCTTAAAAATCCTTCATTTGCCCTTTCGGCCTGACCAGAGCCCGCAGAAATTTCTAGACTGTTCACTCCCTGGAGAGGGACCCAGAGTGAAAAATTCCGTTGCCAGATCCTCCAGGGTTCAGCTGCCCTGGCACCTCCCTGGCCTCCAGAGGCGGATCCCCTGCGTGGGAGGGGGAAGGAGGCTCGTTCCAGCTACTGTTGTATTCCTGGGTAGTGCTACTGAGATAGGAGCTGGGCCAGACCTTCATGGTTTTCCGGAAAAAGTGGGGCATGCTACCCCAAACAGGCTCTGCGTTTAAAACCCCCTAAGTTGGCCCTGTGCGTCAGTCCCCACCAAAGGCTGGTGGGATGCAGAGGATAAGTGCCCTTTGCTAATGTGACAGTAACTTCCGGGGTCCCCAGGCTCTGCCTGGCAGCAGAAACGGTGGGGACAGCTCGAGTTCGCAGCTAGGGGCTGGAGGAGTGAATCGTCTGCAGTGGGAGAACTAGACCTGGCCACAGCGGCCCACGGGCACCCTGGTGCTGGAGACCTTCTCGGGCAGTGTAGGCGCCTCCTGCTCCAGGGCTGCGGGCCTCACCGGGAGGTGTCTAGGGCTTAAGCAGGTGGCTGCCCCGGGTGGGAGGGCTCCTGGCACTGAGACCCGGGACCGGTGTACGTGGGTTCCTGATCCAAGGAATCTGCGTGGGCCCGGTTTCCCCCGTGCCTAGCTCTGCCGGAAATGAGGCGGGCGCGGCGACTCCCTGCGGGTGCGCGGACCCGGGAGGCAGAGGCTAGGTGTGCGACCCAGGCGTGTGGATGCTGAGGGCGGTGCTTCGCGCTCCGGGGAGAACCGCTGAGTCACGCGTTGCCGCGCGGTGTGCGGGGAGAGGGGGCAGGGCTGTCAGGTCCAGGCTGGGTGGTGGCACTGCTCTAACTCGGCTTTCGGAGGCCCCTGGCGCACAACTCAGTCCTTTGTCGCCCGGTGGGTGTTGCGAAGGAGAGTCGCACTTCGTGAAGATGATCTTCTGCTCACAGCCTGCCTAGTGGCAGAAGGCAGCCTGTGTGGCTGGCGGGGCTTCGGAGCTTCTTGGCAGGGAGTCGTGAGCAGGGCCAGTGTTGGTCGGGCTTTCTTGGGGGAAAGCCTTAGTTTGTTTTTGTTTTGGGGTTTTTTTTTTCACCTGCACACTGGGGATGAGTCAATGGGCCTCAGAGTTTATGTGTATCAAACAGAAAATTTATGATGCCCACCTCACAGAGGAACAGACAGTTCAAAGTGTCGCTTTCATCCGCATCCTACTTCCTCTTCCTTAATAAAATCACCTGGGCAGGGTCTGCAGGAGGAGGAAGGACCTTCAGGGTTCAGCAGCTCTTGCTGCTGCTGCTGCTGCTGCTGCGATCCCCTGAATCTTCAGGTTCCAACGCTGGGGCTGGATGAAGGCCCCCTGCCCTCGTCCATCCCGTGTTCTATCTAGCAAGGAATCCTGTGGCCTGCGGGGGAAATCTCATGTGCCTTGTTTTATCTGTACAATGGGAGGGAAAAAACCCTCCCCTCAAGCCTTCAGGCTATGAGAACTGGGTGAAGATGGTGAGGAGGGGCTACCTTCGACCTGTAAATGGTGATTGGCAGCTGAAATGTATTGAGCACCTCTTGTGTCCCAGGGCCAGATGGAAGTCTCATGAACTCTGGGCATCGAGCAGTAGGGGGCTCAGGCAAGGAGGAACCCCATCAGATATCCCTACCCTTTCAGGGATGTATAATGAGTGAGGCACCTTTAGACTCTTTCTGGAAGGAGATGAAAATTGTGGTCTCTCTAAATAAGGACAGGACCCCATACACACACATCCCAGTCACACTAGAGTCCCGACTGAGTTATGCTCAAGTTCAAGGTCAGGTGCAGATTTGTCAGCTGGCAGACTGACTTGTGTTCAGGTTCTGTGTATGGTTTACCACCTGCTGAGCTTCCCTGATGAGTCACTAAACCTCCCTGGACTTTGTTTAGCTGCTCTATAAAGGGAAAAGTCACAGTGACCTCTATCTCAGGATCGTTGAGATGACTGTGGTCCTGAGAGTGTAAAGTGCTCACAGAGAGGACTGGGCATCCTGGAGGCATTTCATAAATCACACCAGCTTCTTGTCCTAGGAGTGGATTTTCAGACTCTGTAAAAACCCAGGTGTGTGCCTTCCCATCCTATGTGAAGGTAGGTCCTTGCTCACTTATACACTTCAACCATGCGATTTACAGCTATTAAGCCAGCACTGGCCCTGCACATTTCCTGACTCAGGGGCATTGCCGTATCTCTCTATTCTCTCTGGAATACTCCTCACCCCTTTCTCAATCCCCAGTCCAGTGTCATCTTTGCTAGTGAGAACCCTGCCTAAGTTCCAGAGTCTCCTAGTAAATCCTAACTGTCCTTAGAACAGTCAGAGTTCTGTTAGCCACTCCTACTGTGGTGAATTGAATGAGAATGGGCCCCATAGGCTCTCATTCGAATGTTTAATAGCCCAGGAGTGGAACTGTGTAATAGAATTAGAAGGATTAAGAGGTGTGGCCTTGTTGGAGGAAGTGTATGCCTGAAGGTGAGCTTTGAGGTTTCAAAAGCCCATGCCAGACCCTTCTCGATCTCTGCCTGCAGATTAGGATGTAGCTATCAACTGCTTCCCCAGCAACATTCCTTCCATGTTCCCCGCCATGAGGATAACAGACTAAGTAAGCATTTGAAACTACAAGCAAGGCCCCAGTTAAAGGGCTTCTCTGATAAGAGTTGCCATGGTCATGGTGTCTCTCTGTAGCAAAGAACAATAGCTAAGTCAGAGGTTGGGATAAGGGAGCAAAGTATTGCTGTGACAGGCTTCTCCATGCTGTTTGTTAGAGGAATATGGAGGACTTTGGGGCTTTGGACTAGGAAAGTAGTTGAACACATTAAGCAGGGCTAATGGTCCATCCTAGTAGGGACATGGAAGATAATGCTGAGGGGAGTGTGAACTGCAGGGGCCCAGCTCAAGAGGTTTCAGAGGGGAAGGATATTATTAGCAAGTGGCCAAGAGACCATTCTTGTGATATTTTGGCAAAGAATGGGGCTGCTTTTTGCTCTTTTCCTAAAAGTCTGCCTGAAGCTAAATTGAAGTTTTTGAATTAATGGTATTTACAGAGGAGGTTTCAAGACAGCCAGTCCTGTCCTGTGGTTATTAGTAATCACTCTTATGCAGACCTATCATGAGAAGAAGCAAGCCAGATGAATAAAAATACAAAACGTACAGTTTGAGGAGAAAAGAAGCATCAGGAGTATAACTGACCCAAGTGACATTTTCAAGGAGATAAACAGTTTAAAGAAAAGCCTGATGCTAAATGGAGTGAAGGGAGTGATAACCTCAGGGCAAGTCCCCGCTCAGCTAAGGTTCCAACTTGTGGAAAGGAATTAAAGAAAATCTTAAGCACAGAAGGAAGCAACAACAGAGAGCTGATGCAAAGGTAACTGAACAAGGGAACCAAGATCAGCCCCATACAGCTGTAGAGTTTGACACTTCCACTGGTTCTGGCTTTAGTGTCAAGGACACAAGAAAAGGGTTGTGGAATCCTCCTCCATGGCTAAGGAAAGCAGCTGAGGCCAGGTGTGTGTCAGGGGTGTCCCTATGGAGCAGGCCAGGATAGATCATTGCTTGAAGTTGTGAATGAGAAGCCTGGATCACCTTGGAAACCCTGAGATGTTGGAGATGCCAGAGTTATACCTGCTGAGGAAAACTGCAGGCTGGGAGTGAAACCAGCTCAAGAGAGAGAAGTGTGTTGCAGTCAACAAAGCTGGAAGGAGTGGGAGTTCTGAGGAGCACTTTGACGTTGAATGTAGAGATTTAGAATTTGGAGTTTGCCCCTCTGATTTTCTGTCTTGCTTTGGTCTAGTTTTTCCTCACTATGCTCTTTCCTCCCTTTTGGAATGAATGATCTTCCCACCTCACTCAATAATACCAGCAATGTCTCAGTTCTTTTGCTACCCAAATGTGTGCCTGTTGCCCAAAGAGGAAATTGAATCCTTTGGAACTGGAGTTACACATGATTCTGAGCCCTATATGGGTTCTGGAAATTGAACCCAGATCCTCTAGAAGAACCAAAAGTGCTCTTTACTGATGATTTATTGCTCCAGCCCCATATTTATTTGTTTTTTGGGGGGATAGGATCTTCCTGGAGTTTATTGTTAGGCCTGACTGACTTGCCAGTGAACTCCAGGAATCCAACCATCTTTACCTCCTAATGCTAGAGTTACATGTGTTTGTTCCTAAGCCAGGCTTTTATGTCGGCTCTGGAAACTGAACTCAGACCCTCACGTTTGCATGGTGACCACTTTATTGACTGGATCATCTTTCTAGCTCTTATATTCAGCTTCCCCCCCAATTCTGGAGGTCTCTCTACAGACTATTTGGGTCCCAGACCCCTCACCCAGGGTACATTGTACCGAGACCCCGCTCCAGATGACCTGATGCCATGACTCCTTTTCTTTGGGTCAGCCTGACTCATGAGTCACTGACATGAAAACTCATAGCTTTGTGTTGATGTAGAGACCTCAGCTATTTGGAGGAGAAGGGCTTTGACAGTCATGTGGCCACTCGGTAGTTATCCATCAGTTTGGAGAAATCTCAGCTCTACCTTCTCTTCTAGGGTAGGAAAGGCAGAGTCAATGACCTGCAAATTCCCTAGTGATTCTAAAGTCAGAACCAAAGGTTTTACCTCTTTTTTTTTCTGGGCATATTCTCCTTATCCTTCGTTGGCCAGGACTAGCCTCCAAGCCTGCCATTTTGTGGCATTCAGCTGTGCCCACGTGCAAAAGATCATTCCAACTGGGTTTGTTGGCTGTTTATACCCTCAGTAGAGGGGTGGGGAGGGTAACAAGACCCTCACCTGAGTATCCAGCTGCTCCCTATCCCCTCACATACCCCTTGATGTGAATTAGAATAGCTTGGGTGGGTTTTATAGTGAATGCTTTGGACTGAACTCAGCTCTGTTGAGGGCTGGTGTGGTCCTTGGTTGTGGGTACAGAGCACAGAGAACTTGGGAATGGGGATAAGAAAATAAATAGAAGCTTTTTAGGGTGGTGGAAGGACTTGAGCCCAAGTAAGGGGGGCCTCTAGGATGGGGGTAAGGTGGGGGATAAGTAATGAAGTAGAAGCTAGTAGGGCAGCGGAGGGATCTGAGCCTGAGAAAGGGGGCAGGGCTCCAGGATGGAGTACTCTGGGGATCATCTGTCTATCAGACATTTTATAGAACTACATACATCTCCCAAGGGATTCTGCTTGGCTCAGTTTTGAGACAGGCCCAAGACTCAGCTCTAGATTGAGTAGGTCCAGGCTTGACCAGACCTAGCTCACCCACCCATTCTTCTCTTCATGCATTGGCCAGCGTATCTTCTGGGTTGTCCACAGAATGCAGCTGTGGTCCTTGGGGCAGGAGTTCAGCCTAGGGGCAGTCCCAGCAGTGACCAGTCGCTCTGTGTTCTACAGGGTAGGTGTTGAAGGAGCATGGTCTCTTATTAGTTCCTGGAATTCCTCAGCCACCTTTCCTGGATGTAGGCGTCTCTTTACCAGTGCCCATGTGTTCTGGGTGATGTTAGAGTTGTCTATCCTTCCAGAACTGCACTGGCTTTATAGCGGAAGGAGTAAAGAGGCTCAGGGGAGCAGGGGTCTGGCCTGTGTGTGTCTAGTACATCCACCAAACAGCCATTGTCTAGGCTGATCCCTCCAATATCCATCCAGCCTTCCCTCCGGTGCCTGTACGCCTGTGCATTCTAGAAGACCACATACAGTGACTGCTTTGATTGGTCCAAAGGTAATTTCATCATCCAACAGCTTCCAGAATGGAAGCAGGAGTTAGTTCTGGAGGATGAGTGCAAGATAAAGTACATAGGAAAGGGGCCTTCTTGGCAGAGTACAGAAGCCCCATGGCTTCTGATAGCCATCTTGGCACCCTGGATGGGTTGTGACTGCAAGCCTCCATTCGGTCTGTCTTAATACCTGGGTCTGTTTTTTAATATCAACAGTAATCTCATTATAGAAACAGGATTGAAGCTGCTTTTCTAACTTATCATGAGGTCCTGTGGTTTTCCAGGCTTGGCTGCAGGGCTGGTCTCATGATGCATCACCTGGGCCATTGTCAGGACCCTGCACTAAGTGTGTGGGGCCGATCTAGCTGTACTGTCCTGTCTTGAGATTTCCAAGCATTTCTTTGGGAACTGGAGTTCTAGGAAGGTTGGTGGCAGGGCGAAGATGTCTAGGCCTGATGTCTACCCTGGCCCTTCTGTCAGGAAACCCAAAAGGAACCCTTTAACGCTCAGGAGACTGAAGGTAGGGAAACTGGGAAGTTTTCACCACCTTCTTCTTAGAGCCCTCCCATGTCTCTTATACTGCTCGCATCAGGGCTGTCTGGCCCTGGATTTTCCTCCATGGTCCTGGCTGCTGCTTAGATCATTAGCCAGGAGGAGTGTACTTCTGCTGCTGTTTGTCTCTATGAGCTCCCCACTCACCACTGAGAAAATCATTCTCAGCCCACCAGGGCCTGGAGCTCAGAGGCCTCCTAATTTATGTACAAATGAGATATGGCTGAAGCCAGAATTGCCATCAGAACTCTCATCAGACTGGCTGGCCAAAGTCCCTCCCCCACCTATGGGGAAACTGAGTTTAGGTGAGGGCTTAGTGGTACATACATGCAGTCCAGGAAGAGCCAGTCTTTGCTGGATTTGTTTCCCTTGCTTCTGTTGGAAAAGCTTAGCGACTCTCCCTAGGCTCCATAGCCTCCCGTTAAGAGGTGTGGAGGGGAATGTGCAGAGTCAGGGTCATGACCTTCAGATCTCTCTGCCTCTCTGGACCTCAGTGTCTCCTCCACGCTGCCTGGTATCTCAGGTGTGGTAATGCTCAATGCACAAAGTGCCATGTGGATACTCCAGTTAAACTTGGGGAAGACAATCACCACTCTGGCTTCCCTAAACCCATGTCTAGGCCTACCCTGCCCCATGTAGCCCAGGCTGGCCTCTACACCATGGTGTAGTGGAGGCTAACCTCAAATCCTTGACCCTCCTGCCTGTATCTCTGTTGGTACAGGTGCTACTGTCATACCTGTCTCCCGGGTTTCCTTTTTTGAGCTGATCAGACACAGCTGGTACCTTTATGCCTTTCTTCCCCCAAAACAAGTTCTGATGGATTCCCACACCAGCTCCCAGCTCTTGCCTTCTCCCTCTAGCTTTTGGGTTTTGTCCTTAAAGCTCCAGGAGCTAAGGGACATTTTGCTGAGAGCTGTTCTGGACCTTGGAAAGTGAGCAATTTTGCCAGGTGAAATGCTGGGGTTCCGTGGAGAGGGTAGCAGGTGTGGAAGGTAGCAACTGGCAGAGGAAACGGGTGGAGAGGCTGCCCATGCCAGCAGTCTGCGAGCCTCTCTTCGGTCTGCCTTAATACCTGGGTCTGTTTTTTTTTAAATATTAACAGTAATCTCATTATAGAAACAGGACTGAAGCTGCTTCTCTAACTTAGCATGAGGTCATGTGGTTTTCCAGGCTTGGCTGCTGGGCTGGTCTTGTGGTGCATCGCCTGGGGGGTTGTCAGGATCCTGCACTAAGTGTGCAGGGAGGGCTTGGCTGCAGGGCTGCCTGGCTACAGGACTCCTCTGTGTGGTGCATCCCTGGGTGGCCATCAGGACCCTGCACTAAGTGTGCAGAGCCAGTCTAGCTGTGTTGTCCTGAAATTTTCAAGCATTTCTCTGGGAACTGGAGCTCTAGGAAGGAAGTTCAAGGAGCTGTGGCTGGGAACAGTCTCCTTTCCTTCACTGTCCAGGGTTGTGGACCTCACATGACCACTCTGCACCCCTACATCAGTGGTTGTCAACCTGTGGCCTGTGGAACCCTTTGGGGATCACATATTAGGTTATTTATGTGATGATTCATAATAGTAGCAAAATTGCAGTGATGAAGTAGCAACGAAATAACTGTAATTTTGCTATTGTTATGAATGTTGTTGGGGGTCACCCCAACATGAGGAACTGTGCAGCATCAGGAAGGTTGAGACCCACTGCCCTGCGTGACCTCTTGTAGTATGTCTGTATTGAAGGAGCCAACTCTACTCCTCACTGAATCCATATCTAAACAATTACATCCTGAGATGTGAACCCTCAAGATAATGGCCTTTAAGAAACCAAGGGTGAGGACATGGGATAGGGAGAAGGGACACCCACCTATTCCTTTTCCCTATACATGTAAGGCAAGTGCTCCACCACTGAGCCACACCCCAGCTTTCTATTTTGAGACAGTTCACCAAGTTGCCCAGATGGGTCTTGAACTCTCACCCGTCCTGACTCAGCCTCTAGAGTAGCTGGGCATCTTTGACTTTAGAGTCCCAACTTTAAATGTCACACTCTGAAGGCAGGTGGGAGAATGGTCTCAGCTTTCTTCCAGGTTCTCCCTGTGGTAATCACCTGCGAATTCTGCCCTGGGCATAGAATGGCCATGGGCCTGCTGAGGACCCCATCCCAACATAACCCACACTGCCCAGCCTGAGCCTGTGGGCAGCCTTTGTTCTGCCACAATAGGCCATTCAGCCCCTGTCTAGGAGGACAATGGCCTTGCTGTGCTAGGATCAGGGCTGCCATGGCTCTTTGGGTGTGTCCTGTTCCCTGGGCAGCAGGCAACTGTCTTCTGGGCTCAGAAGAGGAGTCCAGACACGGCCAGGCACAAACACTGACTGTGGACTGGCTGTCCTGCCTGAAGGACTCTAAAGCCTCATAGCCTAGTGCACTACCATCCCAGACCTAGGGAATGATGCTCACCCTGCAGCTTCTGTAGACCCTGCCTCCCCTCCCCTCGGCACTGCAGGGACCCTTTCTCCAAGGAGCCCCGAACTGCCAAGTTGCACAGACGGCTCAAACTCAACCTCCTAAAGCATAGTGTGTAATCAGAAGTGAGCAGGCCAGCTGTCCCTGCCATGATGGTCCCAGTTACTAAATGTGGTGGCCAGGCCTGTGGGCAGATGGCCTGCCTGCATTTAAACTCCAGTTTTGCTCCTCATGAAACTCAAGATGCTAGGCAAGTGCCCACACCTCCATTTCCCCCTCTATAAAATGGGAGTACATGACATACCCAGTACGATGCCCAGCATCCTGTCTGCTCAATGTGTGGCCACTCAGAATTCTGCGGTCATTGAACTCTAAAGGCGCTCTCCATGTTTTCAAAGCACAGGGGCTGCCAACCACCAGGGCTTCAGTTGGAGTTTTTTGAAATGTGCAGAAGCCACACAATTGTCCCCCAAAACTTCTCATGCAGACTGACATAGCTCTCTCTGGTTGTGAGGCCCGTACTGCACATCTGGCCGGGCCTCTCCCAGGTGTTTCCCGATCAGGCAGGGCAGCTCTCCATTTTCAAACTGCCAACCTCCTGAAGGTGCTTGATGTGGCTCTGTAAGGATCATGGTGCCACCTCCACTGACTCTGGTTCATGCCCAGTGAGTGGATGGCTGGCCTGTCACCAGGAGCTGGTTCAGACCTGCTTAGTGACTAAAGGGGGCCTCTGCTAGGCCACTCTTGGTGACAGCGTAGGAGAGTGAGTGTGGTTGACTTCCTCTTGAGGTGTGGCGAGTGCTGTGTGGGGTGACACATGGGATAGGCCTCCATGGCCTGGCACAGAGGGGACGAACCATCTTCCTCCCCAGGGTGAGGGCAGCACAAGGACCAGTGCCGTGGCCACCTGTCTGTGTTCTTCTGCTGGGATATCCTCTCCCCAGAACTGTCACTGTGTGGGGAACCAGCACTCTGAGAGCCGCCAATGGGCTCCTGGGGTATGGATGCCGAGGATTCCCCATTCCAGAACGTAGTAATACCATCATTCATCTCAGTTCCATAGAACCACAGACCCGGTGGCTGAATACCATGGCTGCCTATGTCCTGATCAAGTCCCTTATTGTCTTTCCTTTTGCTGTGGTAAAATGTTCTGAGAGCCACTCAAGGGGACAGGGTTTATTCTCTGGCTCACAGTTCAAGGTACAGTTCACCTGGTGTGAAAATCAGGGCTGCAGAAGCTTGAAGTAGCTGGCCACACTGTATCTACACTCAGAAGAAGGGAGGTAAATGCTGGTGTACATCTAATCCTTTTATCCCAATGTTGGCGCCTCATTCAGTCCAGGACCCAGCCCATGAAATGATCCCAGTCATGTTCAGGGTGGGTCCTCCTTCCTGAGTAACTCAATTAAGAAAGTCCCTCCTTTGGTTGTTCAGAGACCAGGACACCAGGTGATTCTAGATCCTGTGTAGTTGGCAATTAACTGATCACAGTTGCGGCTGGCTTGTTGGTGGGCAGCATGATGAGGGGGGCGTCCAGGCCCTCCTATCTGTCATGCTCCTTCATCCCTTGTATTCTTTGGTTTATAAATACAACTCACTGGCCTCCTAGACGTTTTGACTCACAAGGGACACTTTTCACTTCCCCCACATTCCATTGGCTGGAGCTGTAAGGGGAGCTGGATGCTGGAGTCCATGGTTAGGTAGCCAGGGATGATGCTAGTATTAAGAGAGTGTGGATCTTGGTGGGGCAGCCATCTCTGCCACATGACCTGACCAAACAAAACCTCATGCTTTCTATCTCAAAGGCCCTGTTGAGAATTCCTTACCTCTGGGTAGGTGACACAGGTCTTTCTTTAATCCCAGCACTCTGGAGACAGAGGCAGGAGGAGCTCTGTGAGTTTGGGGCCAGCCTGGTCTACATAGTTCCAGGATAGCTAGAGCTACATAGACCTATCTAACCTGCCCCTCCAAAAGAATTTCACACTACGAACCCTCACCCAAACCCTACTGGTCTCTGCCCCAGCCTCAGTGCATGGTGATGAGGGGCCAGAGCAGAGAGGCAGAAAGTACCTTGGGAGGTCAGGGACGTGTTTCCTGGGAATGGCAAAGTCTGAGCTGAGGGCTGGAAGGTTGAGCCCAGATGCGCTATGTGGACACAGGCATTGGATGCATGGGCATGAAGGTTGGGGGAGGCATCCTTGCAGGAGCAGTTTGTGGGATCATGAGGTGTAGATTGGGGGGGCTGGTATAGGAGAGAGACTTGTGAATGGTTTTAAATGTCCCTAATAAGGAGTTTGGATTTCAAACTGTCCACCTTGAGGAGTCACATAGAGGTGGCTCCGTCCTTGCTGGAAAGCATTTTAAATTCTGTTACAATGTCATGAAATATATGTGCATGTATACAAAGGTCAGAAAATACAGGAAAAAAGGAAATCCTACTACTGAAAGAAGTTTGGGCTATTTTCCTTTATATGGGTATATATATTCTCCTCTATCTATCTACCTATCACCTATTGGTCATCTATCAGCTGTCTATCTATCATCCATATCTGTCTGTCTGTCCATCCATCCATCCTTCCATCATATCTGTCTGTTATAGCCAGCAATGCTTTTTTCTGTTTGTCTCTCCAGTCCGTCTAAACTGAAACATGCTTTTTTTGTCATTTGTCAAGTGCTCATGCTGGGTTTTGCTCTTTAAGATCTCCCTTAATAACCTACCTTGACAGTTCTCATGTTAGAAGGGGCACAGTCTTCTGTCTGCGCCTGCCATAGGAAAGTGTTGGAAGGCAGCTTAAGCAGTAGCAGTGTACCGGCCTACAGTGCTGGACATGACAAGTCCAAGGTTAAGGTGCTGGGAGGACTGGCTTCTCCAGAAGCTGCACTCCTTGGCCTATGGACAGGACCTTCTCCTGATGTCCTCATGTGGTTGTCTCTCTCTGTGCTGTATCCTTGCAAGGACACCGGGCACATTGGATTAGGACTGACCTAGAAGAGCATATTTTACCTCAGCCACCTCTTTAAGAAATCTGTCTCTAAACGCAGACACCTTCTGAAGGTCTGGGTTGGGGCATAAGGCTTTAACATGAATTCTAAGGACTCCATTGCCACTGGTAGGGCGCTTCCTAGGAATTTTAATGACTTGTGGGCTAGTGGGTGTTGTGGAAGCGCCATCTGTTAGGGGTCATTCAGGCCTCCGTGAAGGGCTTCTCTCACTGGATACTGTTCAGGAATACCTTCATGGACCCCCACTTTCCCCAGGAATCTCACTCAGCAGTTCCCCCAGAGCCTGCTCCAGTCAAACCTCCCTCCCACACTTGCCAACATGGCAATAAAGAGGCAACATTCTGAAGTGGCTTGTGGTGAGGTGAGGCTTCCTCGCAGGTGCTTCCTCACCATGGTGTCCACTCAGCTGTGGGATTGTGCACACCCACGTCGCCTGTCCGTCTGGTCACCTGTCACCTCGGCTGCAAACACAGCTCCTTGCTTTTCCATTTGCTCCTCGTGGTGTCTGATTTTAGGTGGTCACCTGTCAGTTCTTGCCCTTGCTCATTCATGTTGCTGTCATCTTCTGTGGAAAACCAATAGAACACAGAGGAGGTGACTCTGTGTGACTTTGAAGGCTGGCTGTGCATCAGGCCAGGGCCTGCTCTTTGTGGCTGTTTGGTTTTGGAAGCAGCCATTTTAGGAGGAAGCCCAAACAGTTTGTGGAGGCTCAAGTGGAGAGGAGCCAGAGCTTCTGGCAAAGCCAGCGTCCAGGGTCACTGTGCCTGTGGGAGAGTGACCACTACATGAGTAGTGACGGCCCTGCGGGAAAATACACTAGCTGAGTCAAATCAGCTGTGTGGGAGGGAAGAGTGGCCCCTGAGACCCCACACAACAGATAAATTCAGAGTGACAGACACCTGACCAGTCATGAGTTCTCATACTGAATCCCCAGTCCTGCCCCTCTGTCTCCTCCCACTTGGGCAATAATGTATGTGGTCTCTCTGTGGCCCTGCTGGCTCTTCATACAACCCCTTCCCCCACTTCCTTCTTCACTTGTATTAGATTGTGTCAGTTTCTGGTGCTGGTAACTGCGAAACCCAGGCAAAATACTCAGCTCCCTTAGGGAGAGGTGAGCCACCTGAGGCAGTAAGACAGGAGCCCAGCAACCTTACTGCAATAGCCAGGGGTCCTGTCTCACACCCTGGCATCAGACACCATGCCCACTGGGTATGTCTGCCACCTCTGTAGCCAGTTCGACACCTACTATCTACTAGGTCCCAAAACAAGTGTTTGAGGAAGTAGTGAACAAATGGCTCCTTCTCACACCTGGCTTCAGCAGTGCAGGTGAGCTAATTACCAAGTGTCACACTTGCCCCCTGGCCTAATACCCCAGGACAAGCAATTGTTCATTTACACGTGAAATTTTGGTAAGTGAGGATTTCGTATGTATGTATGTATGTATGTATGTATGTATGTATGTAGTATTTGGTTTTTCTAGACAGGGTTTCTCTGTGTAGCATTGAAGCCTGTCCTGGAACTCGCTCTGTAGACCAGGCTGGCCTTGAACTTAACTCACAGAGATCTGCCTACCTCTGCCTCCCAGCGCTGAGATTAAAGGCGTGCACCACCACCGCCTAGGGAGAATTTCCTTTATAAGGCTTAAATATCACAGACCTAGACAACACTGTTCAGAGCTCTCTCAGCAGCGTGGGAACTGAATTATCGCATTAGAACATCTACCTTCCGAGGGCTCCTTGAGCCCTGGGCACAGACAACCTTTTGGGCCATTGGGCCACTTCTCTGGAGGAATGTTTGCGTCCTCTGCAAGTTCCTGTTCAGTCCAAATCTCTGTGCAAGAGCCTTGGGGGGGTGTTTCAGTCACTAGGGTGGGGCCATGATGAGTGGGTTAATTCCCTAGAGGATCCGCACTCAAGTTTAACAGTAAAAAAAAAAATTCCCTAGAGGACTCCTTTGCACCTTGACTTGAGAACACAGTGAGGAGAAGCCAGTCACATGGAGTATTGGCCTTGACCTTCCATACCCCAGACCTGTGAGAAGTAAGTGCCACCCAGGCTGTGGCATTTTGTTATTCCAGTTCGAGTGGACAGAAGCACTCCCCTGTGACAACCCCACCTGCTGCTTTACAGAGATGGATAACTTAGAACAGGAATTGGCTGATGACGTTGCAGTCAGCAGGGCCATAAGGAGAGATGTACCGGGCTGGGAGATGTTCTAGCTCAGTGCTGGAACACTTGCTTCTGTGTGAGCCCTGAAGAGAGAAGGCTGCAAGCAGGACTGAGAAGGTCAGAGGCTTGGCCTGC
This sequence comes from Ellobius talpinus, assembly GCA_001685095.1. NCBI lineage: Eukaryota > Metazoa > Chordata > Mammalia > Rodentia > Cricetidae > Ellobius > Ellobius talpinus. Next base: position 5,272 of record LOJH01023403.1, on the reverse strand, counting down.
TAAGGTGGGTGGCGGTCTCGAAGAGGGTCATCTGCAGCCAGGGCTCCATGAAGAGAACTCAGGGCTATAAAAAGGGAAAATAGTGTGCCCCAAAGATGGAGGTACACCCAAGGAAGTGAGGTTGGGGAAAACAGTCCGGGGCTTTGGGTAGCCCAGGCTGGTATGCTTCCACTGAGCCCTACCCCATCCAGGTTTAGTAACTTAAGGTACCCCATGAAGTGAAAAATCAAAGTTGGAACCTCACATTGCTCTAGATTTTGAAAGGGGGTCCCTCCGGCATGGAAGGCCTTTTCCTCAGGTTCAACCGCCTGTCAGGGCATTTTATCCTAAGAACAGGAAAAGAAACTAAGCTGGTGGCTCACACCTGTCCTCTCAGCACTCTAGAGACTGAGACAGGAGGATTGCTGTGAGCACAAGACCAGGCTGGGTTACACAGACCTTTCTGGGCATCTACTCCACCTGCTCCCAATTACAGTGTCCTTAATAAATAGCGGCTTACTTACCAATTTCCCTGTACATTTCAAACAGTCGGGACGAGAGCTCGTAATGTCTTGTTTAAAGGTCACAGGGCAATTGTAAACCACCTCCCTGATGGCTGAAATGCCGTGGAGCCGAGTTAGGCTTGACCACCACTTCCCCATGTTGCTGTGTGAAGGGGGAACAGCAAACGCCCTTCCAGGGCGAAGACTTGGTGATGTTTTACACTGTGCAGGAAGGCAGTAACCTCTCCCCTCGCCAAAGGCTGAAGTTGAAGAGGGTCAGGCTTCCTTCTGTGAACGAATGTGGCCCACAGCCCGGCCCTGACAGGCACTCTGTTGTCCTTCCTTGATGTTCTTGTGGGCACATCCCCTGCCAGCCTGTGTGCTTTGGGCCCATCTGGTGTAGAATGGCCTTGATGGAGTGGGCTGAGTGGTAGTCATTCCTGTGCCAGCTCTTCACCAGAAAGATGGTGAAAACACCATGAATATTTCATAGCCCTGAGGAGAGGTTAGGCACTTTATGGAAGTCATGAAAACACAGTCCATCGTCCCGCGCCCCACACTATCAGGCTGGGCATGGTGGTGGATGGGAAGGTGCCCCAGCAGGAACGTTTTAATTGTACTTCTCTGTATTCTGTCATACTATAGAAAGGCTTGAAGGTGCAGAAAGTAGAAAAAAGTGCATGTACGGGGGGTAGATATATCTTTAATTTTACCCTAGAAATATTGTATGCATTGTGTGTATTTCGTTTTAAGCCCCCCAGATTATAATATACAGTTTTGTTTCTTTTAAAATATTAAGTACACTGTAAACATTCCCCTATTACGTGCTCACAGTGAACAATTTTATGGGCTATATAATATTCCATCAAGTAGGAATAGTTATGCATTCAGTATTTACACATGGATTCACGCATCACATTAATGGGGCCTGTGGTAGGGATGTAGGGGGAGAGCGTACAGAAGGAAGGGTTATGCAGTGCTGTTCCACAGAACCTTTGGAGACAGAGATGCAGTCGATGGATGGTCTTGATGCAGTACGATGGGGTGCAGTGAGCCCAGCTGCAGCCTGGAACCAGGTAATCAGAGGTACTCAGGCTTGGAGACAGCCTTGAAACAATTGTGTGACATAGTAGAAGGGAAGGGGGGTTTCAGGTGTTCATGTCGGAGGGACATTGTGTGCAAGGCACACTGGTCAGGATCAGCTGGTGTAGCCTCTGTTATGGAGCCATTGCTTGTCACTCTTGGAGGTTCTGGGCAGGCATGGTGGACTCTGGAGGGATGGGATGGGTGGGATGGGGTGGGTGCTTCTTGCAGAAAGTCCCAGTGATGTGTCCTAAACTGTGGTGGAGGGGGTGTGTCGTGGAGAGCTGTCCCAGTTGGTGGGAGAAGGACGTGAACTGCCTGGCCTGGTCCTTATGGAATAGGAGGCCCCAGGCTGGGAAGTATGGGTGCTGCAGAGGAGGGTGGTGTAATTGTCCCTTCTGGCTGTGACTAAAGAGCTGACCAAAGCAACCCAGGGAAGGGTTTACCTGGACCTACAGTTTAGTTAGAGGTGTATGGCGGGGCAGCAAGCAGAGAGAGAGGATGCTGCTGCTCGGCTCACTTTTTCTTCTTTCTTCAGCCCAGGACCCAAGCTCATGGGAACACTATCACAGCTACATCCAGGACTGTTTCCATGGTGATTCTAAGTCCCATCAGTTTGACAAGATTTACTGTCACTGATGGAGAGAGCATCTCCCCTGCTGTTGATGCCCACTAGCCAGCTTTTGCTGGTTTAGATTAAGATATGCTGAGCATTGTGGGATACACTGAGTATTATAGGGTATGCTGAGCATTATGGGATACACTGAACATTATGGGATGTGTTGAGCATTATGAGAAGGTCTATTGGCCTATGTCTCAGGCGCTCTTAATGTTGCCATTCTAGGAGTGTTGAATCTTGTTAAAAGTGTTGGATGTGCTTCTTAAGGATTGAATAAAATTAGACATCATGTTGTCCACCACAGTAAATTTCACTGGCCACAAGCGTTTGTTCTGGGTGTGTTTTAGAGAGGCAGCCCTTTAACCACTACAGCAGAAGGTTATCTGTAGAACCCAGCTGCCCATCTGCCTCTGCTCTATCTGAAGGATTAACCATAGCTCTACCACATGGGGTCTGTGGCCATGCTCGCTCTCACTAGGTGGGGTCTTCTGTGCTGGGGCTGTGCCCTTGGTGAGTTGGAATGTCACTGGCCTGTCCGTAGCTCTAGTTTGTCCTCATAGAAAATGAGTTCGGAGTAAGAGTAGCCAAGGATGTCCTTGTATCTCAGTCTCTGCTGCAGATGGCCATGCCTGTGGTCCAGGCAGAACTTTGGGAACCCTCTGGGAGCTATGGGGGTGGGCCTACTGACACCTAGGCTTTGCTGCACACGCCTGTCTCTCTTCAAGAGCTGTAGTTATTAGGGCTGTGTGACAGGTGATGTCACTTAGTGAGGCAGGCAGCAACCACTCTTTTCTGCCTCCTGGTTCTGAGGGGTCGGGCAAAGTGAGGCTGTCAATCTTCCCTCTGAAGGGTATCTGCTGTGCCTCTTTATAAACGGTGGGTGGGTGGGTGATCAGATGGTGGTGATGATGATGAATTCTGGAGGGTCAGGCTACTGTCACTAGCACGTAGCTCTAGGGCAGTTGGATTCCTTAGGTGGTCCTTGGCTTTCCAGGGTCAAGGTCACAGGGTCTTTCCTAACTTTCTCAGAAGTCCTGGGTGTCCGTGTCATTTCCCTGGTGTGAGTTGCAGGCTAGCCCTGGTTGAAGGGGACTTAGACTTGAGTCATGGGGTGGAGGCCAGCTTCTGCTCGCAAGAAAAGACAGGTAGGGCCAGCGGTGGTGCTAAAGCCTCTTGGTGCATTCATTCTGCCCCCAAATGGCCTGGGTGGTGCCGAGCCCTGTCTGACCTTGGACAGGTTCCTGGGCTGTGCACACCGTCTTCCTGCCCAGACAGAAGTATAGTCTTTCCTTCCTCATCCCAGTTCAAGGATACTGACAGCATCCCTTAATCCCTCATTAAACATGCAGAACAGGGCAGGTGACTGGAGGGACAGCCTAAGTCCCGTAGGTGTTTCAAATACACAAAGTTCCCGTCCTTACCCTCTCCACCCCTGCATGTTTGGTGGTCCTCAGATAATAGTGGTCAACGTGAGACTGGGCAGGCCTTCTTGCCAGGCCACCTTGTGGGGAGAATGCAGAGTAGGAACAGGTCAGCCAGGCTGGCCTTTCTGCCCCGCTCATCTGGTGCCAGGAAGAACACACTGACGTACCCAGCAGCAAGTTTGCTCAGTGTGTTAGAAGCAGCTTTATTGGAAACCACTCCAGCCCTTGTGGTCCTGCCCCTGTCGTGGTGTGTGAAGTTCCTCCCAAAGAGCCTCAGGGGCCATACCATGTCTCTCCAGGTCACAAGGGGAAGCTGGAACAGGCTTGGGTGGGGTTGGTTCCTAGTCTCTAATACCAAGTCCTCCGGCTTGTCCTTCCACCCACACTGATTCCTGATGTTGTGCATCTGGGAGGGGCTCAGGCCACCCTGGGGCTCCCTTTCCTCGGTGCACACGTGACCTGTCCTAGCCCCTCGCAGCAGCTCCATGTCTCTTTGGGTCTAGGTTGGCGACTAGAATGTCCTTTAGGGTTCACTCTAAGAACATACAGAGATCATGCATGCCGGTGCTAAGAAAATTCTTCCCCCACACTGGTCATTACAGTGGGCAGTGGGATCATGACAGAGGGATGTCTGTCCATGCTCTGTAGCCTGTGAAGAAAGATAAGCCGCCTTTTCACCTGCTTCCCTCTGCAACCAGCCAGGGTGTAGCTGTGCGGAGTGAAGCTGTTCAGAGGGTCAGGGGCAGCAGAGTGTCCCCAGTGTGGGCAGCAACCCCAAAAGCATGGACTGCAGTCAGTAGCTCATCAGCCCTAATACCCACATTTCACCTTCTCAGGGGAGGTGTCAGACTCAGGCAGGAACCTGTGTCATCCAGATGGTATCCATAGAGCCCCAGACAATCTAACACACAACACTCCAGAGCACTGCAGGTGAAGGGAGGGGCTGACCCAACCCACACACTTTCCTTTGTCCTCCTGCCTCCCTGGCCACCCCATCCTGGGAGGCGAGGATTAATTATATGTTGTCTCTATAAGCAGCTGGCTATAAAAACCTATCTGCAGGCCAGTGCCTTCTGCAACAGCCAGACCTGGTTGGATTTATCACCTCTGCCTCCTCCATACTGTTCAGGGAGGCCAAGGAGGCTCTGCCTGCTGCCTGCCCCCAGTGTGACAGAGTGTGAGCCATGCAAGACACAAGAAGGGAATCTGTGTACAGTAGCAGAGTGTTCCTTGGAGTTGGTCCCCACAAGAAAGGTGATATTATCTGGGGCTGTGTTTGTCTAGGGGTGAACAGAAATAGATGTTTTAGGAACAGTGTCTGAGGTATCTGAGGGCCAGCAGTTCCTGGTCGTTACATGGGTTTGTCACTATGGTTTGCAGGGTACCTAGTGCAAACTCCACATCAAAGGCTTTGAAGGGAGGAGGACTGTGGCAACAGATGTGATTGACAAAGTCTGTGTCCCGACATGTCCCCAAACAGACCGAGTGGTCAGCACAGGCTCAGTGGAAAGAGGCTCCCACAGGCCAAGCTGCCCAGAGGAAGCATCTCATTTGCCTGGGTGATGGACAGGGATGGTTTCCTAGAGGAGTGAATCCAGGCCTTCTGTAGTCATAGAACCTTCAGCTGGCGATGGGTGGAGATAGAGACAGAGACCCACATTGGA
>LOJH01023401.1:6524-17588 GCA_001685095.1 Ellobius talpinus | reverse complement strand
CCCAACCAGGATGAGGGGAGTTTAAGACTTATAGGAGGGAGTTGGCCTGCAGTCCCTCCTGCAGAAGCATGGATGGGGCAGGGAAAGCCAGGGACCAAGGAGCAAGAATGATCCCTCCCTCTGTCATGCAGATCACAACCCATGGGAAAGGTAAGGAAGAGGAGACTCAACACTGGTCCTCTCTCCAAAATGTCCTTCACCCCATTTACTGTCTTGTAGGTCCTTGTAATTCTTCAAGAGATTTCTGGTATGTCACCAACTCCATGGAATGTCCCCTGTCCAGCAGAGTTCTGTGGTCCCTTCAAGGAGTTTCCATGAATCCTTAAGTGGCACTGTCACACTGCATTGTCTGATATTCATCCTGAAAAGTGGCTCCTCCAGGACAGGCATGTTCCAGCCTTGGTCACCAATGTCTCAGCCATGGCCACAGCAGTTCGTGGAGCCCAGGGAATGAACAGGGTGTGGTGGCCAGGTGAGCATGCACTATAGGCTCCAGAGAAGTCTGCTCTCTAGGGACTGACCAGAAGCCCAGACTTTGGCTCAGAGGACTCCTACCTCCATTCACCCATCTTAAAGTGAGGGAAGACTTCTCCGGGGTACCAGGACTTCTCAAAAGTCCCATCTCTTCTAACATGGCCATTCCTCACCCACTCCTCAACATCCACTGCTAGGGGCAGGGAAGCCTGGATTGGGATGGACCACAGTGGCCAGGTCCTGGTGGGAAGAGGACCTACATACGGGGCCAGAAGGATCAGAGATAGTCATACATGCGCAGCGTCTTCTCCAGCTGCTGACCCACTCTCTGGTAGAAAAGGATCTGCTGGCGCAGGTAGCTTTGCATCATATGCTTGAAGTCAAGCTCACGGCGCTGGTGGAAGTGGTTCATCTCGGCCTGCAGGGCGAAGCCTACCACACGGCAGCGCCTGCGAATGCCATCTGCCTCTTCCTGAGCCATGCGGCCCTCATCACTCATGCGCTGGCTTTCCTTCACCTTGGCAAAGGCACCTGGCAGGACAGAGCACAGGACAGGCAGGTTAGGGCTTGGACCCCCCTTATTCACTCACTCCCTCTACATCCCTATAGTCTCACAAAGGCGAAGGACACCCCAGATGGCTCCACCCAGACTTCCTCCTGAACCTACCTGTCTGTCTCCCTCAGGACATCACAGGCCTCAACGTCTCCTATTTCAGCTTTAGCCTCTCTCTTCCGTGTACCCTGTGATGTCAGGACTTTCCAACATTCTGTATCTTAGCTATCACACTCTAGCTGGCTGGCTTTCCTGAGGTGTGAGCTGAGTGAGTTTAGGGACTGCCATGTTCCTGTTCCCCAGGTCCCACAAGGTCTGGCCAGGCAGATATAGACAGACACACCTGCTGAATTGACTCATCTCATCCCTGGGCTGCTATGACAGTGACATCCTCCCTAATTTGAGAGTCTATCTCAGCATCCAAAGACGCTCCCTAAGCTGGATGCCAGTGTCTGGCTCTTCACTGCCTGTGGATGGCAGTCCACACCCATTCCCCTGCCTAGGAGGCCTCCGGGAGTTGGATCTTGCAGATGTGACTTCCACAGTGACACCATGTCCACCCAACCCTCCCAGTTCTTTCCTATCTTGCCCCTGCCTGCTAGATCTCTATCCATAATTCAAGGGCTAGATCAGGTTCTACTTCTATACCAAAGTCTCCTCAGCATCCCAGGCAGAATGCCTCCCAATGCACCTGTCCCCAGCCTGCTATCACACAGCTGATTCTAGCACAGCATTTCAGAAGCCACCTGGTATGTCTCTGTTACACACAAACCCCATCAGCTCCTCACCCCGGTCCCCATAGAACCAGAGGAGACTGTGATGATATACAGGTGACAGATGGTGAAAGAAAGGGGTAAACCTGGGCAGGGGCCTTAATCCTGAAGAACTGAACTGAATCAACAGTTAATGGATTCAGTTTTGAATAAAAGGCAGGTGACTAACTTTGCCTTTAAGCCAGTTGCTGAGAAGAGGAGGTAGTGGGTCCATACCCGGCACTCACTCTCAAAGGACAAAAGGGAGTCCCTAGTACAAGGGAGCCCTCATCCCATTTTTCCTTTTGTTGACTGTTTTTTTTAAGATTTATTTCACTTTTAATTATTTGTATGTTGGGGAGGAAAGTTCGTGCACATGAGTGGCAGTGGAGGCCAGAGACGTCAGATCCCTCCAGAGCGCCCTAGCCCCCCCGGAGTTACAAGCAATAGTGAACTGCCTGACATGGGTGCTGGAAACTGGACTTGGGGACTCTGTAAGATCAGCACACACTTTTAACCACAGAGCCATTTCTCCAGCCCTTCTTTTTTTTTCTTTTTGAGACAGGGTTTCTCTGTGAAACAGTCCTGGCTGTCCTGCAACTCATTCTGCAGACCAGGCTGGCCTTGAACTCAGAGATCCACCTGCCTCTGCCTCTCAAGGGTTGGGATTAAAGGCATGTGCCACCACCTCCCATCTCTCCAGTCCTACTTTAATTTGATTAAAATTTATTTTATTATTTTATGTGTATGAATGTTTGCCTACATGTATGCCTGTGGATCATGTGCATGCCTGATACCCATGGAGGCTAGAAGAGGACATCAGATCCCCTGGAACTGGAGTTATAGGTAGTTGTGAGCCACCACATAGGTGCTGGGAGTTGAACCTGAATCCTCTGGGAGAGCAGTCAATCCTCTGAATTCCTGAGCTATCTCTCCAGCCCTTCTTCTGTTTTGTTTTGGGTTTTTTGTTTGTTTGTTTGTCTTTGTTTGAGACAGGGTCTCATGTAGACCAAACTGACCTCAAACACATGTATTACTATATTTGGTTTGTGAAGACTGAACCCAGGATCTTGTGCATGCTTGGCAAGCACTCGGCAAAATCTCCACCAAATAAGATACATCGCCAGCCCATGACACTTCTTCTACATGGTATTCTTTCAGTTCTCACTCAAGTTGTCAGAAATATTCAAAATTCACTTCCTAGGCACTTCCTATATGCCAGGGCTCTGCATGCTGGAAGGAACTCCAGATACCTTTATCGGAGGCAGTATCACTATCAGCTAGCAAGAGCAGGGCTAAATGGTTATTAGTGGCATTTTATGCAGTGCCTTAGTTTTGGAGAAAGATGCTTCCATGGTACCCAAAAGAAATCTGGAGCTCCCAGATTTCAGCTCACTTAAGCCTCTCACACCTTCCCTCATTATCACGGTCCTCCTGCTCCATACTGACAGTCCAGCACAGTCCTGGGCACAGGAGGGAACACCGTAAGAGAGTTCAGAGCTGAAGACCCTCAAGGGCAGCTTTCGATCCCACCACAACTATTTTAAGAAGAAACTAAGATCTTGAGGGGATTTGCCTCAACCTTCTTCCTATAAGTGGAAGGTGCCTAGCCCTTCACATCTGGGGGTTGGGTAACATCTCTACTACAATCCTATGTAAGGCCTCCAGATAGTGGACACAAGGATCCAAGAAGGTCATAGTGAGTAGGAGGAACCATAAGAAGAAATAAAAGATCAAGACAAAGAAAGCGAAGTTAAGCTTCAGCAAACAGAGTCTCCCTGAAGCAGAGATCCAGAAGGAGCCTGAATTCCACTGGCATGCCTGGTTGAGTCTGGGAACAGTGCTGGCAGATCAACATGCAAACAAAGATTTTCTTGGGACTGGAAAGATGGCTCAACAGAACATTGTCTGCTCTTCCAGAGGATCTGGGTTTGATTCCCAGCACCAACATGGCAGCTCATAACAGCCCCAAAGGATTGAATACCCTCTTCTGACCTCCACAGGTATCAGGCATATATGTGGTACACAGATATATGCAGGCAAAACACCCATACACATAAAATAAGTTAAAAAAAATTTAAAGAAAGATGTTATGCCCATAGCCTTGATGGGAGATTAAAGCCCCTTTTGTTGATGAGATAATGGCCCAAGTGGCAAGAATAAGCCTACTACAATCACTAGGTATCCAGAGACAGGCAGGGCTGGGGCAAAGGCTTCAGAAGAAAGAAAGAGAGGCAAAGGCCCCAACTGTGTTCTACATCTGAGGTTGTTTAAATGAGAATGGTCCCACAGGCTCATGTCCTGGAATGCCTCACCTCCAGTTGGTGGAACTATTTGGGAAAGACTAGGAGCTGTGGCCTCATTGTAGAAAGTGTGTCATGTGCGTGGGCTTTGAGGTTTCAGAGGTCCATGCCACTCCCAGTTAGCGCACACTCTCTCTTCCTCATGCTTATGGATGAGATGGAAGCTCTCAACTACTGCTCCAGCACCAAGTCTGTCTGCCTGCTGCCATGCTCTCCGCCATGACGACCATAACCTGTAACCCTCTGAAACGGTGAATCCCAATAAATTCTTTGATAAATTGTCTTGGTCATGGTGTCTCTTCACAGTAATAGAAAAATAATTCAGACACCATCATTTCCCCGCCTGGTAATTGAGATCAGGGGACAGCTAAGGAATCCACCGGAGCAGGCGGAACTATTATGCCTGTTAAGAACACTAGGACTCAGTCTGAGATTCCTTCAGGGTTGCCTCCTGCCCTGGCACACTAGATCCCAGGAATGAGGAGCGAGGACTAGGAGTCTATCCAATGCAGAGCTCGAGGGTTCCAAGCACAGTACCCATCCTCCCCGACTTATCTAAATTTGGGGGCAGATCTGAGTCCTAGGACCAGCTGTTACACCTGCAGGAAACCGCTGGTTGGCTGGGTGGCAAGTGTCTCCTCTGGTAAATGGGACAGATCTGATGCTGCTGCTCATAACAACCATGTGCCTCAAGAGTTTCCACATCTGTAAAAAGTGACAATGACAGCACAAGCTCTACAGCAACTGAGGTTTAATTCAACTAATATGCATAAAATGACAAAGCCTTCACCTGCCATAAACAAGGATTCAGAATGCTTTAATATGCAAACTGCCTCCAAGTATGTGCGCATGATGTATGTATTTACACATGTATGTGTGCATGCATGTTCATGTGGGTGGAGGAATGCATGCGCCATGGTACACACGTGGCAGTCAGAGGGCAATCTTGGGTGTCAGTCATCACCTTCTACTCTGCTTAAGACAGAGCCGAGGTGCCTGGCGGTGGTGGCACACGCACGCTTATTTAATCCCAGCACTTGGGAGGCAGAGGCAGGCAGATCTCTGTGGTTCGAGGGCAGCCTGGTCTACAAGAGCTGGTTCCAGGACAGGCACCAAACAGAGAAACCCTGTCTCTAAAATCAAAAACAAAAGAGAGAGAGAGAGAGTAGAGGTATTGTTTACTGCTGTATCTGCCAAGCACAAACTTCTGGGTGATCCCCTGTCTTCACTTTCCTTTGCACCAAAGAAACACTATGTTTAACTGCTGAGCCTGGCTTTTGTGTGGAATTTAAGCTCAGTTCCTCAGACTTGCACAGCAACTGCTTTACCCATTGAGACATATCCCCAGGCTACACTGTTTTTCTACCCAAGGACTCACAGCAATTACCAGTCCATGGTGACTCATGGCAACATAATTCTCTGTTATAAAAGTTTTGAAGATCCAGGTGTGGCAGTGTACACCTTTAATTCCAACACTCAGGAGGCAGAGGCAGATGGGTTTCTAGGAGCTGGAGGCCAGGTCAAGATTCCAGGTCAGTCAAAGCCATGTAAAAACAAAATAAAAAAGCATACAAGCCGGGCGGTGGTAGTGTACACCTTTAATCCCAGCACTCAGGAGGCAGAGGCAGGCAGGTCTCTGTGAGTTTGAGATCAGCCTGATCTACAGAGTGAGTTTCAGAACAGCTAGAACCACACAGAGAAACCCTGTCTCAACAAAACAAATAAACAAATAAAGAGTTAAGACTAGCTTGGGGCACAAAGCGAGAACCTGTCTCAAAAAAGGAGGAGGAGGAGGAGCAGCAGCAACTGTAGCTCCTGGCTCTAGAAAGATGGTCAAGCACACTTGTTGCTCTTGCAAAGGACCAGAGTTCAGTTGGCAGCTCACAACTGCCTGTAGCTCCAACTCCAGGGGATGCAACACTGGCTTCTGGCCTCTGTGGGTACCCTCGCTCATGTTCATGTATGTATCTCCAAACACAGAAACAAGCTGATACACATAATTAAAAACAAAGCTGGAGGAGGAGGAGAGCAGCAGCAGCAACCGCTGCTTAGGTGAAGAAAGGATTACTTAAGGCTGAACCTATCTGTCCCCTAGTTAAGAGCTTGCACCGACAGGAACTACCCCTGCTTTAGCTAAGCCACAAGCTCCATAGTCCCTCAAGGATGCTCTGTAGTCCCAGACCTGCCGGGGGTACACAAAGTACACAAACTAAGGTGGTGCTAGACTGTGAAGTCCAAGCCTCCTTCCTTCCTCTTTTTCCTTCAGCACCATCGACCAGTTGTCCACGCCTTGGGCAGTTCTCTCCTCCATCTCCTCCATCAACATACTTGGCCCCTATACCGACTCTGCCTCCAAATCTCCTCAATGCTGCTTATCTGTGAAATTGAAGAGACTGCAACAGCTACTTAGCGTGACTGCTTAGCATCGATCCCTGAGCCTGCTAGCTCTCAGGAGAGGACTCTGGGTCCTGCTGGCTCTGGGCAGTCAGTTATCCTTTCTGTGACAGGATAGCAATTACTAGGTTTTTCTTCCCTCCAAATGCTCAAGTGGACAGAACATACCGGAGAGCTCAGCTCAGCTCCAGGCAGACTCCACGTCAAATCAATGGAGACAGGGGAGAAAAGTCTCCAAGGTCACCCCATAGCTGAGGTCCCTCCAAGCCCCGTTTCCTGACTCTCCAGCCTGGGCCTCCCCAAACTGTTCCCTCTCATGCTCACCATTTGTTCAACTGTCTAGATGTGACAGACAGAATCCCGTGACCTAGGACTAAACGTCCCGTTACTTCTCTGAGGAAAGCCTCTATCTACGAGGCCAGTACAGAATATTCTCCAGCTGTAGCTTCCAAAGCCTACCCAGTCTGTCTTAGACCAACTCCAATCCCTCCTCACACTCACTCCGGACTCAGGCCATAACTCAGAACTCAGAAGCAGGGCTTGCACAGCATGGGGCAGATACAGGAAGCAGAAGAAACATCTCAAGGGGAGAGTGAGACCCAGCTCTCCTGTCTGCCTATCTGAGGTAGAAAGAACAATATAGCTTTTTCCCCTTCTTCAATGAGCCTGGGAACACTTGGTGTGTGCACACGTGATTGCCTTCTTGCTCCAACTATGCCCTAAGTGAGAGTTTCCAGCCAGGGTAGCTGTTTAATCATTGTGCCCAGCCCCTTGCTGCCCACACAAAAACATGCCATCCAAGGAGCTGGTTGAACCAGCTTTCCCAGGCTCAGCACAGTGTGTGGTTCCGCACAGGGAGGCACCTGCCCCTGCCAGGCCGGGCCCTTGCTCTGAGTGCAAAGCCAGATCTACGGAATCAGCCTAAGGTACCAGGCAGGCCTTCCCCAGAAGACTCTACCCCCAAAGGCCTAAAAGACTAAGGTCCAGGAAGGCAAAGGCCTTTCCCAACCAGGGACACAGGCAAACCGGGTGCAAAGTTGGGCTGGAACTCAGGCTTTGAATCCCTAGGGCTGAAAGGAGAAGAAAGGTCGGTGGAGATGCAAGAGTTCAACAAACAGAAGAGGAAAAGAGAAAGGTGAAGGGAGAAAACTGCCTGACAGCTAGAGCTCTGACAACCACCTTCATGGTGAGGACAGGGGCCTGAGAGTGGGGGGGTTTATGTATTTGCTGTTCCCTACATTCAAACCAGAGGGCTGCCCAGAGTAAAACTCCTTGACCTCAGGGCCTAGGGTCCTGGGAGCCAGCCCCACGCCCTGCATCTATTCTTCCAGAGTTACCAGCCCCAGGGAGGACCACGCCTCTCTCTTGGCATGTTCCCTAAGTTCCTGAACTCAGTCACCTGCTAGGTCAGCCCCTGACTCAATTCGTACGCAAGAGAAGCCCAGCTTAGGCAGGGAAGATAGACTGACCCACGTGAACAGAGCCTTGGACCCCTGGTTCTATTGCCCCCTGCCCAGCTTAGTGCCCCATGTGACCCAGGATGAGTCACTTCGCTGGCAGTTCCTTAACAGCAGCAACAAGCAGGGGCTCATCCTGTCCCTCCCCCATACAGGGGGCCATGAGAACTGAAAACATGATGAGATGGGCCTGGGAGGTGGCCAATATAGATATGTCCTTGGGGATCTGGAAGGAGGAAGGGATAGTCCCAGCTGAGCCACAACCACTCTGCTGTGGACACAGACTTCATCTGCGAAATGAGGAGAGATCCTCCTACACAGATAGGGGCTAACAGACAGGGCAGAGCGGGAGTCTAGGCTCAAATGCTTCAAAGGTAGGAGCTGAGCCTGAGAGGGTAAGACAAGCTGCAGTCCGCTCTTACCTGTGTCTGTGTCTTGGTCCTCCTTAAACCCATGGGTTCATACATAGCAAAATCTGGGATCTGGTATCTCTGTGTTCCCAGAACCCAGAGTGTTACCTTGGGGTCCCATGCATGATTGGGTAAATGAGACACAGAAAGAACAGAGCGGACAGGAAAGTATGCACAGAGCTCAGTGAGAACAAAGACCAACCCTGTCCACACTATACTTCCGCCTACTAGAGAATCATCTCAATATATTTGTTGAGCCAGCAATGGAGATGGAGACAGGAAAATGTGATGAGTTGTTCATCATAGTACAGGTGGTGCCCATATTATTCCCAGGGACCAGCAGAACCACACTCAGGAAGGGCTTACCTTTTTGCAGATGGATAATGTCAGGAAAGTTGGAGAGCAGGCCCTGGTAGAGAGACAGTGTATCAAGCATTTGGAAGAGGTCATTCTTGGGCTGTTCAGCAAACATCTCACCAACAGTTTCATAGGTCCGGCCGGTGTGAGAAATGGCATTGTTGAGGGCCTCAGAGCTGAAGGGAGGATCCATCTGGAAGGCATGGCTAATGGCCTGGAAGGCATTTCCCAGCTTCTGGAATTCCTTGCGGAAGCCTCCCACGTGCTTCCGCACCATCTCTGACGCCACGGTGCTAAGCTGCAGGACGCATTCGTCCATCTTCCTACTGAAAGTCTTGAATGTATCCACCCGGTCCTCTACGTCCTGCAGATCCTGGTGCTCTGTGGGGATCTGGAAGGTGAGCAGAAAGCTGGCCCCCACCATCTCATCCCTCTCTGCTCGACGTTTACCCATCTTCCACTGCTTGTCATCTAGACAGCTGAGGAAATGCTGGAAGCCCTCATACTGAGAGAGCACAGGGTGGCTAGTCATGTGGTCCATCCAGAGGATGAGTCTCCGCTTGCGCTTCTCAATGAAGTCCTCCTCAAAGCGCCCAGTGGCCTGCTTCTCGGGCAAGTGGGGCACAGAGATTACAGTGAACTTGTGTAGAAGGCGGTTGTAGAGCCAATCGAAGTGTTTGTAGCGCCGATAAACAGGTGAGACAGCATGGGTGGGTGTAAGCTTATAGGAGATGTAAGTTTTGATGCCTTTGAACTTGGTCTGTTTGGTGGGCTCCTCTACGGAGCAGGCAAATGGGTGGGGGTTGGCCTTCCACTGAGGGCCACGAGGGCCCATCACAATGGAGTATGTCTCAGCAATCTTGGCCATCATGGGCACATCACCAAGAATAAAAGCCTCTACTCCAGAGCGCACAAAACACGAGAAACGATTGAGGTTACGTCCCACCACACTGCCCCGCTTGGAAGATGCCAGACTGTCCTGCCTTTCCAAGGGTGCCTTCGGTCGGAAAGCCATATGCTGGCTGGGGTAGGCACCTGGGTAGGAAAGGTTAAGTGGAGGGTGCCCATTGGTACCTAGACCACCAGCCCTTGGCTCGTCTACCACTGTGCATCCATCATCCCAGTCATCCCAGTCTTCATCATCATCCTCTTCAAAGTTGCCTTGTTCTTTTGGGAGGACGTCACTACCCCCATCACTCTTGACTGTGTTGGTCATACTAGGGTTGGTATACAAACTCACTTCGGTGTCCAGGGAGACTGCAGAGCTGCTGGCATAGTCCACATGGTTGGTGCTGATGCCAGGATGGACAATCTCAACGTAAGAAGCAGGGAAGAGCCCTCTCTCCCCACGGCTGTTCTGCCCCTGCAGCCAGCCATCCAGTGAGGTCTCACTGAAGATAATCAGGTCTTCATCCTGCTGGATGCTGATTTCCTCCTTGTTCTCACTGTGGAAATCATAGAGGGCTCGGCCTTTCAGTGCCATGGCTAGGCTACCGGACAGGTCAAGATTGGAAGGGAAATGCCTTGCCCACACCCAAAATGCTCAGCAGGGTGTCCAAAAATGTACTTGCAGCTCAAAGTCTAGTACACCTTACTCAGACCCTCAGGCAGGGTCTCAGCATGCACAAGATGCTGTCTAGCTGCCTTCTCTTCAAAGAAATGTCCATGGTCCAGAAACAGCCTTATCCAGCCCTGGAGTATCTACCTGTAAGCAGGGAGGTGTTGGACATGGCCACAGCCTTTTATCTCTCCCCTAGCAGCCCCTGGATGGGGGGAGTCTCTCCCTCCTCTCACACCAAGTAGAAAAGTCAAATGGCCTGGAGAAACTAGCTCTTCTAGAATAAGAATGCGGCAGACACTTTGCACTAGAACAATGCTGTACAACGACAACAACAACAACAAAAATCAGCCGTGGACCACGGTCCCAGGAACGCAAGCAAGGTTCTGCCTCCCCGGCTCCCAGCTCCTTCTGGCTGTTCCGGCTTTGGGAGGCTCTCACATTCCTCTGAAGATCTGTTCCTTCCTCCTTCCTCTCTCCTCCCGCGCCACCGCGTCTTCAAGAATCCAGAAAATCCAAGAGGGGCAAGAAGAATAACAGCAGAGTCCTGAACCAATTCCAAGGGTGGATGTGTCCAGCCTCCAAACGAGCCAGGCCGGGAAAACAAGGGCCAAAGCTTGCACAACCGGCGGGTAACTACATGACCTAGGGGGCGCGACCCCGCCTCGTCCTCTTTGGTGCCCTCTTCCCGCCCTGAAAGTGGCTAGCCCCTTCCCCCAGAGAACAAGGGGCGCGACAACCCGCTCAGAGGATCTCTCTCTCTCTCTCTCTCTCTCTCTCTCTCTCTCTGTCTCTCTCTCTCTGTC
>LOJH01023399.1:1169-34485 GCA_001685095.1 Ellobius talpinus | reverse complement strand
CCGTGCGGGAGCCAGGTGGGACGAAAGCAGGCCTGCTCCCCTTTCACTACAATAGGGAATGACTTCCTGAGCAGAACACTGTTAATGCAGGCACTAAGATCAACAAATAATTAATGGTACCTCAAGAAACTGAATAGCTTCTATAAGGCAAAAGATACTATCATCCAGACAAAGTTGCAGCCTACAGAAAGCAAAAGATTTTTACTAAATACACATCCAAAACAGGGCTAATATTCAAAATATATAAATAAATAACTAGGTATTAAGAAAACAAATAACCCAATTTAAAAATGGTCTACAGTTATAAGCAGGGAATTTTCAGAAGAGGAGACTCTAATGGCTGAGAGACACATAAAATTTCAATGTTCTTAACCATTAGGAAAATGCAAATCAAAACTACTTTGATATTTCTGCTTACACCTGTCAGAATAGCTAAAAACTAGTAAACTTTAATGCTGCAAGGATGTGGACTAGAAGAAACACTCTTCCTTTGCTGGTAGTAGTACACCCTTATACAACCAGTATGGGAATCAGTGTGATAATTCCTCAGAGAGATGGAAATTGATTTGCCCCAAGATGAATCTATGCCACTCTTGGGGATATATTCAAAGGATGGTTCATCCTACTACAGAATGAATGTTCATTGCTGCTTTTATCCTAATAGTCAGATTCTGGAAACAAACTAGGTCTCTGTCAATGAATGAAAAAATAAAATATGGTGTATAATGGGGTATTGCTCAGATATAGAAAACTGAAATCATGACATTCACAGATAAATGAATGGAACTGGGAAAAAATCATCCTGAGTAGGTTTCTCAGATCTGGAAAGCCAAATACAGTATGCATTCCTTTATATGTGGATATTAGCAGTTAAGCCAGTACTAATCAATCTCCACTTCATCTAACTATAGAGGTTAGGTGTAGACCAAGGGACTAGGGGGCACAGAGAAACTTGTTAGGAAAGGGTAATAAAGAATTATGGAAGGATTAAGGGGGCTGGAATGGAGGCATCAAGTGGCAACAGGGTGGGGAGAAGGGGAGAAAGGAAGAAATGTAGGTGAGTCACCTGAAATTAAAGGCCATTTGAGGACTATGGAAAGCTGATATAGTAGAAGCTTCCTAAAATATATACATATATGAAGGCTGAAATTGTTCTAAATTATACTGCTAAATAGTGGGGAAGACAGAGTCCTGACTGGCCATCCTGACTTATCACCAAATGAAGCTTCCAGTTCTAGAATTGGGTCACTAATAGTTGAGTTATTTGCTAAAGAGGTCAAACTGATGGCAAGGCCCCATTGCTGAAAATAACACCTACACAATTCAATGAAGATGCAGATGTTGAGCTGGTGCCTACATAGAGTTTTCATCCCTATGTTCTACAGCCATTGGTACAGAAAAATACCTCAAATCCATCACAAGGCAGACATAAACACCAAGCCAGCCACAAATTATCCCTGATGGTGTCCTATCTGCATGATATGTTAGGGCAATGATAGCACAGGCACAAAGCTGGTTGGAGTAACAAACAAATAACTAATTTAACTTTAGGCTCATTCCAATATACGGTACTTATAACTGACACTGGTAGTATTGCCAAGAACCAGAGACTAGATAGCCCATGGCATAGGGTAAAACCAAATTCTACCATTCTAATATATAATGACTTCTAATGACACTCAGCTATACTCATAGATCAATGCCTTCCTCAGTCATCACCAGAATAGCTTCCTTCTGTGTCAGATGGGAACAAATACAGAGGTCCCCAGCCAGATATTATATAGAGAGTGACCTACTTTGGAACACTCAGACCTAAATGGGATGTGTCCATCTATTTCCTCCCCTCAGGGCTCAGATAATCCCTTGGAAGAAGAGGAAAGAATGTAAGAGCTAGAGGGGATGGAGGACACCAAGAAAACAAGGCCTTCTAAATCAGCATGACCAAAGCTAATATGAACATATGGAAACTGAGGCAGCCTGCACAGTGCCTGCATGGGTCTGCACCATACTCTGCAAGTGTATTATGGCTTCCAGTTTAGTATTTTTATGGGATTATTGAATGTGTGAATGATTGGGTCTCAGTTTCTTGTTCCTTTTCTTGGGTTCTTTTCTCCTGTTCATTTTTCTTGTCTACCTTTAATGTGTTAGTTTTTGTTTTATCTATTTTATTTTATCATTATCCTTTAGAAGCCTGTATTCTGGAGAGAGACAGAAAGGGAGTGGATCTGGATGGGAGGGAGGTACAAGGAACCAGGAAGAGTAGAGAGAGGGGAAACTGTAATCAGGATATTATGTGAGGAAAAAAATCTGTTTGTAATAAAGGAAACATAATGAAACAAAGAAGATGTTGCTGAAATGAACTTGGAATAATTTATGCCTTTATCAAAAAGACCTTGCATGGGGCTAGGATATCCCACACCTCAATTAGAAAAGCCTTTGAACTAGAATGTAGATGCTGTGAAGCAGAGCTCTATTTGTCCCTTCTCCTCATCCATGCAATGGCAGAGCTTAATCCAACACATAGTATACAGAAAATTGTAAATGAATGTTTGTTGAATTAAGAAACAAAGGAAAGAAAATGAATGGATTAATATTCAGGGAAATGACATTTTAATCTAGACTCTTAACTTTCATGGTAAGGTAGACCTTCTTAGAATTAAGCAGAGAGTTCATTAATTTTTCAATTAAATATGTAACTGTTAAATTCATACATTTCTATACTTTCCATATGTGTGTATATAAATATATATATGCATATATAATAAACGGTATATATTTAATATATATTAACCAGTATAAACAGTGAAAAAACTTTAAAAACTACTAAATTTTTCAAGTGAACCCCAAGTCTTGTGTTTCTGTCTACCAATATCCTCTTTTCCAGGTTCTTTGTTGCTTAATAACTGTACTGACCTTGGCAAGGCATGGTCTTCCCTCTTTTGAGTTGTTGGTCAGGCTTGTTCAGGACTCCTAAACCATAAAGGCTACTGCTATTGCCCTTGCTTTGACCAGAGAGGTAGAATCTAAGAAAGTACCTATTCCAGAAAACAAGAATGCGCTTCAGACACAGGGCTCAAGGGACTCTAGGCTGGAACTGACATGAATGTCTCTTCCATGAGGGCTAGTTTTCATAATACTAGAAGGTACAACGCAAGCTTGTGAAGGAGGGAAGCAACCAACAGTTCTACCAGCTGTGACACTGGTGTAGTTTGAATAAGAATGATTCTCATAAGATCATATATTTGAATGCTTGTTTATCAGGGAGTAGTGCTACTTAGGATTAGGAGGTGTGGTCTTGCTGGGGGCAGGTATAGCCTTGTAGGAGAAAGTGTGTCACTGGGGGTGGGCTTTCAAGTTTCAGAAAACCAAGCCAGGCCTCAGTGCCTTACTAATTCTTTCTGTTGCCTGAGGTTCAGGATGTAGAACTTTCAGTTACTTCTCCAAAACCATGTCTGCCTGTGAACCACCATGTTTTCTGCCATCATCATAATGGACTAAACATCTGAAACTAAGCAAGTCCCAATTAAATGCTTTTCTTTAGAAGAGTTGCTCAAGTCATGGTGTCTCTTCAGTGTAACAGAACACTAAGAGAGACACGTATGAACAAGAACAACCAGCATAATATGATAACACGAAGGGTGCAGAGGTGGAACATATACCTTGGCCATACCGAGAACTCTCTAATTGGATTTAAGACCTTGTCAGTAAGAGGCAAATCATGCCTGATACTGGAAACCTAGGCAACTATTCAAGACTTGTGTGAAGTTATGGATTTTGGAGGAGAACATATAGCTATGTCTTTGCTAGATCAGCATAATCTTAACTACATTCTAAATTTTGTCCTTATAACCACAGTCATCACTCCACATCAAGGAAACTTCTCTTTTCAAAAGACAGAGTCTATTACATAAAACTACCACCAATGAAAAGGTAGGTTGTGGAGCTCGGTATCAGTGGCTACAGCTGGAGCGTATTTCCTACACCCAGTGCTCGGGGAACATTACAGGAGAAGGGCTGGAAGGACTGTGAGCCAGAGGATCACAGAATTTGCTATGAGACTGTGTCTTCTAATACGGTCTACGAGGCTCATGAAGATTCATTAACATGACTTTCTACAACAAGAGCTGAACAAGGATAACAACGATAGGCATGCCAAATAGACAGGAGAAAGACCACAGGGCCTCAACCCTACATAAAGAATTATAGACGACTAAGGGGTGCTAAGATTAGGAGAAATAGTTTTCCCTATGGGAGAGGACACCAGCTGCTTGGCCAATAATGAATGGTCAGCCCTGAAAACATACATCCTAGTAGCTCTACATAGATTGAGCACGTTATATTTAGGGATATATATATATGTTTATACATATATCCACATAACAATAATGAAGAAAGAGGCCATGAATTTTAAAGAGAGCAAGGAAGGGTGTATGGGAGAGTTTGGAGGGAGGAAATGCTGTAATCATGTTACAATCTCAAAATTAAAAGAAAAATTAAATCTTAATATTTTTATTAGAATATATTTGATCAGGTTTTATCCTCCCCTCCCCCACTCTTCCCAGAGAGTTTCTACTTCCATACCCAACCAATTTTATGTTTTCCCCTCTTTCTCTTTCAAAGCAAAACAAAATTAAAAAAGAAATACGGGGTCCAGTACTGAGAGAGGGAAGTAGACACAGAGTCCCTTCCCTACAAAGAAGCTATTTGCAACTGACATCTGTAGTCAAAGGCAAAACCAGTTTTCTCCAAAGGAATGTCACTTAATATCTTAAGCATACTTCTGAACAGACCCCACACACAGGAGTAGTTGACCAATACAAAGGTATTTTTTTAAAAAAAATATATTTAAGTTTTCACTTACTAATGAGTGTTAAGTTCATTCCTAGTTATGACATTTGTCTTTCAGGCTCTGTTTTCAATCTTAGAAATGAAAACATGAATTGTGTACTAAATGATTTTAAATTATCCACTTTCCTAATTAGGGAAGACAAGAGATACAAAGACAAACGAATGTAATACAGATGCTCATTACATAGGCATTGACAAAGAATAATTTAGATCCACAACTCATCTTTGTGATATGTATATTCATATTGCTTATGTGGAAAATAAATTTTGAAAGGAAATATATAAAATTCTGCTCTAAATTTTAGAAAAATGACAATAATCCATGCACATGTATAAATACACATATGTATATGTTCATGTGCTTGCATAATAATTACATGGAAATGACAAATCCTGTAAGGCTTTTGACTGTGTTAATGTAATATTAACTAAAATGCAGAATAATGGTATCCACTTTTTGAATTAAATTGGATAAAATTTACATGTGTGAACTTAAATCTAAAAGGCAACGAACATTTCAGATGATTATATGATGTGATTATGTGTTGTTTCCAGAATCTATATTGTTACTTTAATGGTATTTAGTATTTCACTAAGATTTTTCAGAGCCAAATACAGTTCAAGTGAAAGAATGTCAATGTGTAAAGAAGCATGACATGAGCTGTGGACAGTCTGAGCACACATGCAAGAGTGTGGTTACAAAGGCTACAAAGTTTTCTGACTATTATAAGATGGAACATTATTTTATATTGCTGTGCTTTTCATTTCCCTGCTGTTTATATTCAGTTTTGAATTTTGAGTCTTAATTGAAACTCAATCTCTGCCTGATATTTCGATGCTTCCAGTGCCAGGAGCAGTAGCCTCCAGCATTCGTTTACAGAAAAGTAATGTGAATGGATGGAAGAGTGGAGGAGACTTGCTGATGAGGATTGTGACACTGCTGAGGGTAACTCTGAATATCCGTCACCAAAAGTGGCATGTCTGCCCTGTTTCTTCATCTGACCACAGTTGAGCATCCTCAACACAGACCTTCAAACCAGGATTCCTGTGATCCTCTGTGACAAGTCTTGGGAATAGAAAGGAAGGAATAGCATGAATATCTGAAAAGTTAGGACATAAACAGTTTCTCATTTCAAGACAGGGAGACCATGATCTACAAGCGTGTGATTCAATGTTCACAAATTATCATTTACTGCCAAGGAACGTGGACAGTTGATACTTCCTCTGTACGCACGGGTAGCTCCTGGCATCTGTTTTAAGTTTAAAAGCTGTGATTCTTGTGCTGTTATCTACCACAGCCTAACTTGCCAGCATAGAACAGGTCCTCAAAAACAAATTTAGTAAATATCATGACCTTGGTCTTTAGCTCTTCTAAATGAAAAGTGAAGTTGCTACGATGTCAGGCTGAAGCCACTGCAATGTATGACTATGAAATAGAAAGTAGACCCTGTGAGTTGCTTATTTAGATATTGACTCTCAACTGGGTGGTGCTCAGAAGAGGAGTGGCTTAAGGACAAAAGCATCCTTACACTTTTTTTGGCAATCCAGCATTCACTTACATTTGAAATGCTTGTGGATGCTCCTTAATAATACACACCACCTGTGTTTTAAAGCTTAAGTTCAAATACTCTATAGTGTATGCAATTTTTCTTGCTATTTTCATGTCTATGGGTGTATTGTCTGCATATGTGACAATGCACCATATATAGTCAGTGTCTGCAGAGATCAGAAAATGGTGTCTGAATCTGAAGAACTGGCATGAAAGGGGGTCGTTGGTCACCATCTGAATGCTGTAAACTGAACCTGGGTCTCTGTAACAAATTAATGCATAGAAACCACTGAGGCATCTCTGCAGAGAGGCAACCAAATATTTTTTTAACAAATAAAATCTGTTACATCTGGTTTTCATCTTTGATGGTGAGATTTCAGCACAGCTCACAGAGTAGCCTAGAGGTACACACTCTCTGGCTTGTGAAACAGATATGAAGCCCACAAGTCCAGCACCTCTTCTCTGAATGTAGGAAACAGCAATAGAGAACTGCCTAGAGTCTCCATGTTTTAGAATATACTTCCAGATAAAATCAGATGCTAATCAGCTACCAATAATGATTAATGGTTTACAAGTGAAAATTTAGGGAGGGATTTGTATATAATGGACAGAAATCCTGAGAGACTTAACAAAAAAAATAGGCTTGAAGTGAGGACAATCAGAGACAGTGGCAACCAGTGAAAAGCAATGAATCCATACATTAATTACAAAGTGAAATGATGGGGCCTCAGTGAATTTTTATAATGAAAATTAGACGCTAAGCAAACTTTTTATCATCAAATAAAACTGTACGTAAATGCTTTTATCACCTTTCTTTTTCAATTAAAATGAAATATACCACTGTGGCCAAGATGTTGAAAATATGCAGAATTGTACATGAATTCCTCCTGAGTGCAATTAAATCTAAACTAAGGGAAAACACCTGCAGTGTTTTATCCAAAAAAAACCTAGACATTGCTGTGTCTTGCTGGGGAAAGCATCTTCTATTTTAGGGCTTCAACTCTGGGTACACATAGGCAAGTTTAATGGACTGCTTTAGGCTCATATCTCTTTTTGCTTAGAAGTTTTTCTTTTTTAAATTGCCACAAAATGGGTTTGTTCTTTCAAATATGTCACATTGAAAATGGAAATCTTGCACATTGTAGAAACCACAAGGTTTAGGTGAATATATGAACACGGACACATCATTCCTCAAACCCTGGCAGATACAACATTTTAAAATTCATGTGTCTGTATCAACTTAGGCTGATGCCATGAAATGCCATAGGCAAAGCAACTTACAATCAAGGGATATTAACTTTTTAATGGTTCTAGAGTTTGGAGCATTCTAGACCAAAGTTGTAGCTGACTTGTCACTTGATGAGGAAACCCCTGGTGATATACTTCCCTGACAATCTGTTTGCATTCTTAGCATCCTGAGGGAACCATTACCTCCTGACATTGATGCATTAGAGATTAAATTTCACCTTATGAACATGCATGCCACTGCCCTACCTACTTAAAGAAATCTTTCACAGTCCTTGGTATTCCAGACTTAGATCTAAGCCAGGTATGTTTATTTCAGAAATCCATGAATGTGTGCCAATTCACTAGTTTGTGAAGTCAGGATGTGGTGTGGGGGTTCCCCTCTGTATGCTGTGAATACCATTGGTTAGTAAAGGGCTGCTTTGGACCTATAGCAGGGCAGAACTTAGCTAGGTGGGGTAAACTAAACTGAATGCTGAGAGAACAGAGGCAGAGGAGAGAGAAGCCAGGGAGCTGCTGCTGGAGACAGACATTCCGGAACCTTTTTGGGAGGCCACGAGCCTCATGGTAAAATATAAAATAATGGAAATGGGTTAAATTAAGATGTAAAAGCTAACCTATAAGAAGTTAGAGCTAATAGGTCAAGCAGTGATTTAATTAATACAGTTTTGTGTGGTTATTTCGGGAGTCTGGGCAGCTGGGAAACAAACAAGCAGCCTCCTACTACAAGGATGTAGTTTAAATTATGAATTTTTAATTTCTCTGATTTCTTATTCACAAGAAAGTTACAAAATAAGAATAAAAGGAACACAATTACCTCAGTTCCTTTTCATTAAAGAATATCATTGTAAAGTTCCTGCAAATTTAAAGCAAATATTAAATAAATTGNAGAATTCTCAACTGCCTGTAAGCCAAGGTAAATATATTCAGAATATTTTTTAAATTATTTTTCTAGCTTGACTTCAGGGAATTGTAGAATTATTCCATGTTGACAATGAAGAAAAATAACACAAAATATACTATGAAATATAAAATCAGAACTCTACACACTTAAATGTCTTTGGTAGAAGAGGATAAAAAATTATTTCAAAGAAAAACATAGTATGTGGTGGGAAGGATTCTTGATTGGAACAAAACTATAGCAATTAAAATTGCATCAATATCAGTCCTCTGTTTGAATATAATGGTATGATTTTGTTTTTGTGTAGACTAATTGCTAACTTAAAAGATCATAATTTTGTAGACTGATTCAGAATTAAGTAAATCTGGCAACAACTCCATTCAATAATATAAAATTAAGGCTATCACCACATGGCCACGCCAACTCCAGAGCTGGGCAGATGTCTCAGTCAAAGTAGATTTCAATAACTTGAATTTTAAACTGTCGATTGACATATCAAAACTTTAGAAGTCCGTGAAGTTTTCTCCTTGAGGCTATTTTAGGAATATAGTTGTGCACTAAACTTGGTTTTGTCTTCCAAATCATAAGGGAGCTTCAAGATGATGGCATTAAGCTTCAGTGCCAAACAAACTTTGGTACCTCTACAGATGAACTGACCTGGACCCCACAGTGTATACAGGCTTGAAGCAATGGGAACTTCAAGGTCATCTCTGGAAGGGTCTACATATTAGAACCTGGGATGGGTGAGTATGAAGGCTCATGTCTTAAAGACTTGCTGCAAGACAATGTATTAAAAAGTCTCAATATACTGAGTACATGAATTACATATTTGCCAGACTAATTAGTTCCATCTCACATCACATTCACTTCCTAACACTATGAAAGCAATATAACATAGTGACTCAGTCCTTTGGTCATAAAACTTGTATTCGTCCTACTTTTTATAACCTGCAACTTTAGAAAAATCTTAAAATTTCTGCCTTTCTCTCTCTCTGTTTTTATAATTCATGAGACAATGGAAATATTATGACCCACTTTGCAGATAAGGTATTTAACAAGCAAATCATGCTCAGTGACTAATAGAGGGCCAGCACAGATACATTTTTTAATTTTGTATGGCACTAATGTGCTATTCATCTTGTGAAAATGCAGAGTCATCTTGTTGAATCAACAGGGCAGTACTTCTGAATTTGTACAGGCTATCATTATGGAGGATTTCAGGAGTAGTTTGAACCAATGACTCGCTGAATTTTTCTTCTGTTCAAGTACTTGTTTAGTGTAAAACTCTACTGAAGTCAATTGCATTTCTATGAATTCCCTTTGTTCAACTATTGAACCAGGCAAATCTTTTTGAAGACAGAACATTCTGCTTCTGTTAGTAATAATTCATTTCTATTACAAAGGAGTTATGGTTTGGATGTGTTGGATTGTGTCTGTATATGCATAATCTCTGCATGTGTGAAAGTTTATATTTACTGTGAACTTGAATGGATTTAGAGTCACCTAAGAGACACAGTTCTGGGCTTGTCTTTGAAGACTACTGTAGGAAGGTAAAGAAGAAAGACCCAAATTTATTGTGGACAGCACTATCCCATGGGCTGAAGCTTGGCAGTGAATAAAACGGGGAAATAAAGAAAAAACAAGAGCACTAGCATTGATTGCTTTCTGCTTCCTTGCTATAAATGCAACACGTCCTCCCCTTCCTTCCATGATGGACTTTTCTTATACAGACTCTAACAGGAAATAAGTTCTTCCATCCCTAAGTTGCTTTCTAAGATATTTTGTAACAGAAATGAAATAATGTAAACGCTTCTATATTGCAGTAAGGGTTATGACAAACCTTTTCTTTCACTGCTCATGAAATGGTTCAGCGCCTCCTAAATTGATTTGTAGAGGCAGTGAGCCTTCTCTGTGTTTAGAGGAGTTCAGCAGTTAGACAAACAATGGGAAATGTCAAAGGGAGGCAAACACAGTGGAGCTGTCCAGGGACTAAAGACTTGAGAGTCCCTGAGATCCATGCAACTGTCCTGTAGGAAATAAATGTGGAACACTGAGCGCTGAACATGAAAGGGACATCAGATTTTAATCTTAAGAAAGGTAAAGTATAGAAAATTTTGGCACGTTGTTCCAGATGATTGATAATTGATCTTAAGATTAACTCTGCTTTTAAAATAGTGGCCCTATACAAAGCTCCACATGAAATAAACTTGGCATTGGTTTTAGCAGTATATACTTTTCCTCTATGCATTACTGGAGATGAAGTATGCTAGAGAGTCCCTCTATCAGCTTTTACTGCCACCACTAAATAATAACAGGAAAACAAAGCTGTTTTTTGAGTGTGAGTCTCTGAATGAACATGTTTGTTATTTATTTGTGGCTGCGATTTTACAAAATGATTTATAGAATAAATTATTTCATTGGATCATCATGCCACCTCTATTAGGCTAAAATTTTAAATGTCTTTATTTCATATATCACAAATAGAAGCTTCATGAATATCTACTTTTTGTTGTTTGCTATAAAATACTCAATAAACATGAACAGAATATTATATAAATATTAATGCTTGATGTGTTATCAAAACCTTTTTTTACTTCAAGTGATGGAGCCTATAAGATTTCAAGGAGAGCACACATACAATGATTAAAAAATCTTTTAAGTCTACCTTGCAAGTTGAAACAAAATCATGATTCAGATACAAGTCTTGACAAATATCCAACCCCTTTAATCCCTTGTCTTTGACACCCATGGCATTCTCCTTTGCTAACATAATTTTTTATTAGTTCTTTGGTGATTTCACAGCAGGCACCTCGACCCTACGTGTTTCCCCATCCCTCCATATTCACCCTTGTAGTGTCTCCCTCTCAATAAAATAAGATAAAAATAAAAATACAGATAATATTAGTTAACAAACAAACAAAACAAACAAAAAAGTAAGTAAATCCGAAACAAAACAACACAAAAAATCAAAGCACTTCACTCTTCTGTCTTTCTTGACTCTCCATTGCTTTTTTATTCATTGTATTGGTTTTGAGAGCTGCTGTGTATCATGCAGTAGGCCCTTTTGTCCAAGTAGCTTTAATTGTAAATGTTCATTATGTAATGTGTTGTTGGTCAGGTTCAAGGCCTCTGGCTTCTGGTGCACCATCAATACTGAACCCTCACTGATATCCCTCTGCAGTTCATTCATGAGCTTTAGCAGGTCATAGATTGGGTAGCCGTTGGGAAGTGTAACTCAAAGTCCTGTAAGTATATCTGAGTGGTAATTGACTTGGTATGACCTGGTTGCTGGGACCACCACCTTCCGGTGAGAGGCAGAGCCAGCTCTCCCATGCCTGTGGTAAGGGGTGGGGCCGGCTATCCAAAGTGCCAAGTTAGTATTGAGGAGAGGCAATTCTCCTACTGGTCGTAGGCCCAACGCTCCTGTGTTGGAGCCATTGGACTCCATTATATCAGGGCCAGTGTGGGGCAGAGTCAGCTCTCTGGTGTGGTGGAGTGGATCTCCCCAGGGCAGTGAGAGGCAGGGCCAGCTCAGCACACCATTTGTACTTCAGCACATGATTCAACCCATGTGGTTAACACAGTCAACAGACATCAACATAGATCATGACTGCAGGCAGGACCATGGTAAGACATGGCCGGCAGAAGCAGCTTGGGTACAGATGTCACCATGGCCCTGGGACAGCAGTGTTCTTAAACATACTCTTGAGTATGTTTTCTACTTTTCTCTGTCACAGTATTGCCATGCTGCATGGTTGTAATACCCTTTATACATCACAGATGAATACAAAAAGACCCATTCTCATCTAGAACAATGTGTAAGGAAGAAGAAAAAAATAAGGAGGATAAGGAGGAAGAGGAAGAAGAAGGAGGAGGAGGAGGAGAAGGAGGAGAAGGAGGAGGAGGAGGAAAAGAAGAAGAAAAGAAGGATTTTTTTAAAAAGACAAAAGAGAAAAGTTTGAATAATCTCTGTAGTTCTTGCCCTGAGTAAAAACAACAGTTAGGCCAAAGAAGGCATAGACTACAGTCTACAATATATAATCCAATGTCTAAGTATAGGACACCGTACATTTATAGACATAGAAAAAACAGACAAATTTTCTTAAGAACTTCCTGTAATCCCCACGGATCAAAAATATCATCTCTTGGTATCAATTTCAACTAGAGATTCATTACAAATGCAAAATCTTGGGCTCAAAGCAACTTGCCTGTACTGAGTCAAAAATTAAGCATTGTGGTTTCTTTTCCAGTCTCCTCTTTACTTAAGTATATGGAATACTGCTCACAGCAGACACCAAAACTAACTGCGGCTATACCTGCAGAATGCAATCGACATTTCATGCCTGTTTTATGCTCCTAGCTAAAGTAAACCCTTCACATGACTTGCAAATGTCTTAAACTAACCACCCCCAGACCTTCACTACACGCTTGCTTGATTTTTAAATAAAACAAATTATCTGACCAGTCCATGAGACTCACTTTCTATGCAACTCCAGTATCACTCCTCTGCAGGACATGCAAGGACAAGAACGCACAACCCTTGAATCTTCCTATCTCCAGTAGAGTGATGGGCTATTTCTCATGATGATGAGACTATGATTCAAAGACCCTTTATCAGGAGCCTGGCTGTGCACTCTTCATGAATAATAAATTTGTTACCTGGTTCTCCTTCCTAATGTCTACAGTGCAGACATTCCCTTGACATTTTTAAGGGTCCTTGGAACCTAACTTTGTCCCTGTGTCCTCCTCTCATTGCTTTCAGTCAACAATCAATGTCCTGAAGCCACATACAGTCTTGGTGAATGTTTTTCTCTCTCAAGGTTTTTAAGGCAGAAGTTCCCATGAAGTCTAGAGGTAGAGGATTCTCTTTTCTTTCCAAATTATGCAACTTTGGTTTTTTTTTATCAGTGTCCTAGAGAAATAAACACTAATTTTTAAAATTATTCATTTGTAGCAAAAACATAAATAAAATGGTTCACCTACAAAGTAGGAGGTATCTCATCAAACACATCTGAGGCTCTTGCCACAGCCTCATTTGCTGTGAGGTAATTTTGCAAGTGAGGTAAGTGTGGTTCTGCATGGCAGGGTATGGTATCACGTCATCCAAATCCTACATCTTCAATTGAGGCTTTTATTATGTGATTTGTCACAAAACGCCCAAATCTTAAGACCATATAATTTTGTCATAGAAATTAGAGGTCCTTGGATGTTCATTGTATAAATCATAAGCTGACCTCTTCACCCTTTATGCCCGGCTGCTTCTGTGACATGACTCTTGGCTGCTTCTTCTGTGAAGTTTCATCTTTAAATGTTCTCTTTACTACCAGGGAAGGTGAAAAGTAAAAGGGTGAACGCTCTCTCTTTTGAAGCAAACTAAATTTGCCATCATTTCTTCTCTTGATACACTGGTGGCCATAAGTCAAGTGTACAATTCTAGGAAGTCATTCTGAGTGGTCATTTCCCCAGACAAAAGTAGTTTGTCTTCTAAGAGAAGAAAACAGTCTTTGAGAAGAACTTTGGCTCTTTGTTGTGGTTTTGGCACTACTACTGCATCCTAATTCATAGCATGGATTTAATTGTGAAACCGGAAAGACTAAAGTAGGAAATAACCAATGCTAATGTTAACTAAGCTAATGAACAAGTACTTAAAAAGCACCCCTTCAGCTGAATACATCACCTCAAGTACCTCACACTCTGCAAGTCTACAGAAGTAAATTTATTATCAACTCCTGTCTTTGTTCCCAAGACACTTATCATACACCTGCTGAGCAAGCTGCTGTGACACAGAAGAAAGATCTGGTGGAAGGATCCTAGGTGTTCCTCAGAGTCGTCTGGGATGGATAACAATGAGCCAGAATTCACGTTTTAGTCCCTATTAGCTGAATCAGACTCTTTCCATCTGTCCCAAGATCCCCATCTCATCCTGGCTCCCAGGAAAACCTCTTGTACACTAGAACATTAAGAATACCTATGTACATGGAAGGAGTTTCTCAGTCTTACCTCTATTCCCCACGGTCAGTGCCATTCTCCAGTATGTACATATTGACACTTTTATGCCCATCAGGCAGTAGACTTGAATTGTTACCAGAAGGAAAGGTACAGGATTCCACAAGACTTTCTGTTATTGTCTGAGTTATTCTTCTTTATGGCCAATGAGGTGTATAGAAAGGAATGGCACTCCTATTCAACAGCAAACAAGCTGGCATTAAGAGGAGTGGAAGAGCCTTGCATGCAGCTCATAAAGGGCAGAGATGGTGTGTGAGTTCATATCTGATTCCAGACTCAGTGTTCTTGTCTTTTTGCAGTCATCTACACAATAATGAGTTCATGAATGATGCCTCCAGTATTATGAGCTTTTCTTGGAACCAGTAGGTGCTCATCATCTTGACATACCTCTCCTCAGTGGCTCCCTTTGTCTCCTGATCAGAAAGAATATTCAGCACTCAAATTGTTGTTTTGAGGGAAGAAGAAAAGATGAAGTGCAGACACATGACTTCTCTGAGGGCTCAGCTGAGCTTTCACTCTGTGCCCGCTGAACAGCATACAGACTCAGTGATCCAGCTCTTAACTACTTTTCCATTTGCACTGATGTTCTGTGAGAGCGAGGCTTATGATATTTAAATGGTCCATGAATTTCATTTATATTTATGGCCTCTCAGTTGTTTTCAAAACAAGGAAATTATCTTCTCTGTAAGATATTCAGTGTGGATGGTAAGTGTTGCAATCACTAAGTACCATTTTGCTTTTGTATTTTTGGAGGCCTTTCAATCTGCTTCATTCACTGTGTTTCTATGTCTGGGTTTCCCTGAGGCATGCCTCCTGTGATCTGCGCTCTTAGACTGACTACAGGGCCTGAAAGCACAAGTCTGTAAATGGCCCATCATAGCATCTGTCTTAATTACCCTTCCATCTTCAAGGCCTTGTAGACCTGCACCTGGTCAATTAAAAAAAGAGCAAGAGAAACTGTCCCAATAGCTTCCTTAACAGTTAAAGTTGGCGTAAGCGGGGAGAGTCCTTGGAACAGAGCTCAAAGGTGTGTTCTGGGTATAGCCCGGCTGTTCACAAGGTGTCACCAAGAACATTGGTTTACTGTGATAGTCCCAAGTCTCAGTTTCTACTTTTGTTATACCTGTCTCTTAAATAATGACCATGAAAATGTGCTATAAACAAGCAATTTCCTATATGCCATACAACCGAAAAGCATAGTTTCCTATTGCCATAGCCATATGGCAATGACATCTACTACAAACTAAAACTCAGAGAATGATGCCTCTCTTCACATACAGAGTTCTCTTGTGAGTTTAAAACTTTCGGTGTGCTTCTGATTCTCCTAGATGCTTATTCACTCTTTGTTCTGGTGAGAATCAAATAGGGGACAAACAGGAGGCAGAAGAAAAGGACTGTTGAAAACTGATGGGCAATTAATATTTTTAGTGTGCTTGTGGATTCTTCCAAACATTTCAAATCACTTGAAGAGTTTAATAGTCGCACTCCTATGTTACTAGAAGTGGAGCTGAGAACAAAGTGCTTAGATCTGAGAACAGAGCCAAGGCTGCAGCAACAGAGCAAGAAAATGCAGCAAGAAGTCCTTCCCATTGGCTAGTGACTGAGTGCTCAGAGAGAAAACCCTTCCTTCAGAGAGAAACTACTGAATTGAAGGAGTACTGAAACACAAGTGAGCTCCCAGAAACTGTGTGTAAGAACAAAAAACAATAGCACCTCATAACTATGCTGATGCACAAATATAATAGCCCTGAGCAAAAGGATGGGGCAGGGTAATGTCCATTATATAGAAGAAAATGTGTACAGTCTGGAAATTATACATAATAAATGAACAGAATAGGAGATTGCTGCAAGAGCTCTCTGATGGTTAAAAGGTGTTATAAGAGATTAAAGTGCATTCACACACACGTGTGCACACACAAACACGCGCGTGTGCACACACAAACATGCGCGTGTGCACACACACACAACAAGCAAGACAAAAATGCCCAAAGCAATATGAGACAAAAGTCTATAAAAATACCGTTAAGCTTATTATGTGTTGGTCATCATTCTGTTTGCATTTGGCTTGGGATCTGAGATATCAGAGAGGATGCTACCTGTTCTGATTTTTACCCCACAAATAATGAGGCTATGGAATCCAAACAAATTAATGTTTGTTTCCAGTAAAAAGAGAGCCAGGGGGAATACTCAAAAATTTTAATATGGATAATTTGACCCAAGAAAAATTTCCTTGATTTTCTAAAAAATATTCGAGACAGGTACACTAAAATTAGAATATTTAAGGTATGTGTGGAGATTGTGCTGCTAGTTTCCTTATTGTGCTAATGTGTGTGTGTGTGTGTGTGTGTGTGTGTGTGTGCCCCTGTGAGAGGGAGGGAGGGCTGGGGCAGTGACATGGTCTTGCACCTTCTTTGGATTGAATGGTTGCTGTAGGACTAGGAATATAAACAGGCAGGATCCCAGGAAAAATGATTCCACAGAGGGAAGACAGTGCCAATTATGCTGCAGTTGCTACTACAGCATCTTCTGAATGACCTGCATCAGTATCCTAGTGGAGGATGTGTGGCAGGCAGGCTTAGATTAAGGGATGAGGCTTCGGTCTCCCTCAGCGTCTGAAGCAGAAGGCAGAACCAGAGGACAATTTGACTCCCAACAGTAGGGCGGCCTTTCTTCCACTTGAAGGAGAAAGCGAATGTGTCGGGTGTTTCAAAAACGGGTCTTTTAAAGTATAGGCACCTTGCAGTCACCACAGAAAGGCCCCAATTGATGAATACACCTATTAAGTTAATGTTGTTGGTAATGAAAATAAAAATCACTCTCGTCTTGTAGGGGATCCCTGAATACTCCAAGCTCAGACAATTATACACTGTGTTTCTAACAACTGACTGATGGGTCCTCTTAGGATTTTCTTATAGGCTAGATGGAACCTGGTTTTCTTTAACTTTTACCCTTTTGTCTTAGCATTATTGTTCTAGTCCTTGTCTAGCTGTCTCAATAGGAATAAGGGTTACTGAGTTCAAGGCATGTTATCTGTAGGAGGCAATGCCATTCCCTTTCTTCTCTAACACACGAGGACCTCTGCAGAGGTAACTTTAGCTTATTTAAGACACCCCGTTCTTCTCCACAGCACAACTCTCCACAGTCCTTATGAAAAGCCACATAAAGGAAGAAAAGTTCCCTACAGACAACAAATGTAGGGAAGTCACAGGGCAGGCACATGTCCCTAAATCTACCTGTAATCGTGTCTATTTCTAGGAACATGAACTGAGTAAGACTGGACTCTCTGCACTTCCTGTGATTGCAAGTGGTATGGGTGACACATGCTGTTTCCTCAGAGTATTATTTGAAAATGTCCTACTACTTATATTGTGATGTGGAGATGTTGGATTCCATGCTAGATAAAGACTTCCTTCCTGCTGTATTTCCTTATCTCTCTCACACCCAGAAGTGGTAGGGAGAAGCATACTCCAATTACAACCAAATGCTGCTATTTAGACATACCTTCACAGCACGTGGGAGTGGCTCCAGGAGCCAGCTGCAAATGCAGCCTTTGACTAGTGAATCAGAGAAAGGAGAAACCACTGTGAGGCAACCCTGGAGGACAAACGGTCTTTAATAGATCCCTGACATAGGAAGGGAGCACACATGACTGTGTGGAATCACTTGTGTGCTCCTGACCTTAGACAAGACAGAAAGAACATGCTGGGCTCTTTCCTTAGAAGTAAATTAGGACATTTACATTGCATATTGAGACACATCATCTTCTGCTTAGACAAATTTGAGTCGTTTGCCTCTGTCCAGCATCCGTACATATCACCCTGCTCAAGCTCAAGTGTCTTCTCATTTGCTTTAGTAGTATGTGTCGGTGGGTGTCAAATCTGGGTATTTTTAATCTCATATCTGTTCAAATTTGACAACCAGCTCTGAAACTCCCATAGGAAAAGTGGAAAATCTCTTCCATGTGTAAGGCTAGCAAGTTCCAAACACTCCCAAGAAAGAAGCTAAGGAATGTAGGCAAAGAGGAAAGGGCACATTCAACATCAGAATGAAAAGGCCATCACTACGAGCCACGACAACACAGCAACAACATAATGTCACAACATAATGGCAAACTATATAATAACCGGGAACACAAGAGCATCATTGGTGTGCTAACTGTTCTCATATAACTGCCCATTTTGCAGTTCTTCTGAACACCTGGGTATGTATAGGAGGAAAATTTACTAGATAGACACCTTGTTTCTAACAGCTGACAGTTTGCCTTTGATAAGGGCTCTGTGAATAAGCAGAGGCTAGTCCACACACACAGGAATTGGAAGCACTGAATTTTAGACACATGAAGGGCCCTGCAGCAAAGCACATTAAAGCAAAACATTTCTTGTGAACAGTTCTCTAGTTTGTACTTAAGTTACTATTCTTAAAACCCAATGGAAGCTCCTGATGGCTGTATTCCACTGGCGTAGTGATACACTCTACATTGTTTATTTGTTTCCATTGTGATGGTGGAATCAGAGGTTTAGGAGGAGGGCAGTAAGACAGCACTGTGGAGGAGGGGCTTGAGGCAAGTTTAATGGGACGGAGAATGTTGCACACTCACATAGTGGCATCTGGTGGCTGCACTGTCCTCCTTAGGGTTGGATCACTTTAAAAGATGTGGTTCCTGCTTACACTGACATTTAATGAGCTGCCACGCAGAATTGGTAGACAGTCTAACTGAGGGAAAAAAGGAGCAAATTTTACATTTAAAAACGTTAAGTTTATTCATCTGTACATTATGTACTTTGGAGTTCAGAATACTTTTATTTACTGGATAGATCTCACTAATTCCCAAATCCCTAAATCTCAAACAGTCTGTCAGATTTCAGGGTACATGAGGCTTGGGGTTTTTAGATTAGTATGCTAAGTTTGTATATACTTGTATCTCTCTCTCTCTCTCTCTCACACACACACACACACACACACACACACAGAGAGAGAGAGAGAGAGAGAGAGAGAGAGAGAGAGAGAAAAGAAAAATAGACATTTAGTATGAACAGAAGGAACCTATCAAAGGCCACTGAGGAAATAAATAGGAAATAGTGGATACAACAATGTCTGACTTTGGAAGACCATGGAGAAAGGTCCTTCCTTTCCCTTCAATTTCCACACAGTCCTCTCTGGATGCACACATCAGGAACAGTTATTAGAGCTACAAAAGAAGGTACAGCGACCCAGTCTGCTCTACATTCTACTTCTAAAGCATTGTTTATTGAGTGTTCATCATGAACAAGTTTACCAGGCCACATGTTTGTCTGGTTAAAGTTATTTATACTCCTAAACAAATGTTTAAGTAATGTTAAGTTATTCTACTTTGAAAGTTGTAGTGATACTTCATTTGTAGTTTAATAAATAAAGCTTGCCTGAAGATCAGAGAGTAAAACAGTCCCACTGGCCAGCCTTGTAGACCAGGCAGTGGTGACACACACCTTTAACCTCACTAGCCGCACTAATTCGCCATAGAAACTGGCTGGTAGTGGTGCACACATTTAGTCCCAGCATGAGAGGGCAATATAAGGTGGGAGAAGACAGCTCCAAGACACAGTCTCATTCTGAGGATTCCAGGAGGCAGAATTGCCATTTCAGACTGAGGCAGAGTTAAAAGCCAGTGGCTGTTTTGCTTTTCTGACCTTCAGGTTGAACCACAATTTCTCTCTCTGGGTTTCTATTGTGCATCAGAAACTGAGAACACCGAGTGTCCCTAGTTGATTGCCATGGTTAGGTTGATTAGGTGTATCTATGAGAATATATCTAGAAGAGCTTATCTGAGGTGTGAAGAATCATATTGAATGTGGACAGTACCATCTCATGGGTTGAGAACTTAGGCTCAAACGAGACACAAGCTGAGCACCAATCACTCCAATTCTTGACACCCCTTGACTGAGGAGGCAATGTGACCAAGTGGCCTCATGTTCTTGCCACAAGGTCTTCCCTGCTATGTTGAACTGCAGCCTTGAGGTGTGAGCCGTCAAAATAAGCACTGCCTTCCTTGTGTTGCTTTGGTCAGGGGTTTTGTAATAACATGAAAAGTAACTAATACTTAGAGATAATAAATAATATTAACAAAAACAAACTCTATGTTTATTAGAATCAAGGCACGTTTCTAATGAAATAAATTAGGCTAGTCATCTTTTAGCATTTTCAAATGTAAAGGGGGGATAGAAAGGAACCTTTTAGAAATTGTAAAGGAGTTACTATAGTTGACCTCGTTCTGACTCCCAGAACTTTAGCTGTCACCCCTCTGTTTCAAACCGACTATTAAGTGATACTAGCACAAGGCATGATCCTGTTTCCAGTGTCTACACTTTGTTCCTTACAGGGTGAGCATACGTGAGGGGACACAGAGAAGTCAGAAGGGAAAGTTCTGATTCCAAAATAGGACTGTCAACATCCCCATGTTGGATTTTAAATAAATCGACAATTATCTTAATACTAGCTTTTATTTCTAAATTTATTTTAACTGTCATATTGATTGTATCACTTTGGGTGGCACAGTATTATATTTTAATACAGATATACAACTCCAGAATGGTTTATTCCTGGAGGGAAGTTTGGTCATTTGAAATGGAGGATGAACACATTTTGTTTGTCTTGCCCACGTCTGTTTTCTTAGTGCAAACATCACCAATCTTTATCTCTGTCTTGAAGAGTGGAACTTATGAGCCAGTCTAAACCAGTTAATATTTGATGTCTGAGTATAATGACATTGCCTGGTTATAATGAAGGGTTTGAAAATAAAAAGAACTCCTGGGGAGAATCTAGGGATTTCTCAGGTTGCTGTTTACTCTTTCCTACTACCATTGAATGACATGAGTAACCACTCCTGTCCCTGGCCAGAGTGTGGGACACTGGCTGTCTGAGACAGGTCACTACAGACAAAAGCCACTGTCAGGAACAGAGAACAAGGAACTTAGCTCCAGTGAGAACACTGATAAACATTTCCAGGCCCAAGTGAAACCAAATCTATTGTCTTAATCGTTTATTAGATTCTAGGTCTGTCTATGTGACTTGTTTTTCAAAGCAAGACACATTGCAGATAAGAATGTAGGTATAATAAAATCTCCAAGTTCTTCAAGAGATCACCCCTGCTGTGATTCATTTCTTTCTGTTGTAGAGCATTTTATTTAACAAGCATTCCACATGTTGTTCTTTTTGTGTGTGTGTGTGTGTTTATTGACATTTTATACAAAATGCTGGCATGAATATTTATGTACAGCCCTGTGAGGAACATGTGTTTCAGTAATTGATGCACATATATTTGGGAGCAGACTTGTGGGCCTCCTGGTTTCCAAGTTTAACATTTTGAAGAAAGGTCAAACTGTTCTTTAACCTGATATATTGTTTGAATTTTCCACTGTGGTTGAATGAAGGCTCCAGTTTTCCAGTTTTGCTCACAGTGGTAATTTTATCTTTTTTAAATTTAGTTGTATTATGAAATGCTTCCTTAGTACTTCCTCCCAAGTATTTCAAATTTTGGCACTGATATTGACAGCTCTGCTGTATTTTGCTTAACTTTTATAATTGGTATAGACTGTAGGTGGGATGTCTGTCCTCACAGAGGATGAATGTGTAATTTGAGTTTAGTGAATAATGAGCCATCATGTGTCAAAAGAAGGAGCTACTCATGTAAGTACTGTGCAAACCCCTTGAAAGTTATACTTCTCAAAAAAGTTATAGTTTTCAACTGTTCAAATGTGACTATGCAAATTCTAAAATATTAGGATACACAAAAATCTATAATAAAATTATTTTATTTAAAGTAATTTGTTGTAGAATACAATTGGCATATTTTAATTGTAAACTTTCAAAAACAAGTGACTCTCTTTTCCTGTTATTTTCCCCCAATCAAAATCTACCCAATATACAGCTTCAAAAATAAGAAACACCTACAGTGTGCCAGGGCCCCTTGCTAATTGAATAGGAAGAAATGAAATGCTGCACAGTGTGTGGGAAGACTGGGAGAACAGGCTGGGGATTCAGAAAAATTAGCTTTGTGTGACCAAATAATCTAAGATCAATGATAAGGGTATATGGTCAGGGTTCTAAAAATTAAATAAAATGAGTGATTCATTGTGATTAGCACAGCATCATTTCATGCTAAATCATGTTTTATTAGGATTGCATATATAGATACTATCAATGAAACTTAATGTATCTTTGTATCCTGTTAGAATATCCTTTGCTGTAGATGGTTCATAAGTGAAGTGGGTATTCTAGGTGATCAAAAGAGTAATCCCTCCAACCTTGTCTAATTAACAGGAAAAAGATCAAGGAAGATACATACAGACATTCCTTTGCATTATAATAAACTACAAAGAAGAGATTAGGTCTAGTCATTAGGATTGTTAGCATGTACTATGAGTCAAAAGTTTGCATTATAAACAGAAGTAGATAGGTCAAAGAATGACCAAAAATTAGAAAAACAGAAACCACCCTAAGGCTGTTGTTTTTTGGAATTAAGTGCTTGTTTCCTCTAAATTGTGCCCTCCCAGGTCTTTCAAAGTCTTCCTGCTTCTCCTTCTTAGCATGGCTGCTTCCACATCAGCTCTCCTTTGCTTGCAGCCAGGTTACCATTGAGGAGGCAAGCCTGCGGCCAGGCTTTTCTAGCTCTCAATGGAGTTTCTTTTAAATCATCTGGCAATAGCACTTTTATTTTTCCAAATGCTGCCTCTCAGTTATATCTAAAGGAAAAGCTGATATTGCTTTACATTTTGTTCTTTTCAACGTTTTATGGTAGCAACAACTCAGAGAGATTTTCAACCAGTGGGGAAAAAATAAGTATATCTAAGTTATTTGTTTACCTGGGAAACCATTATGCCCTTTGAAAACGACAGTTTCATCTTTCAAACTGGACAGCATCCCTCAGTATAGCTGTTATGATTTGTCAAGATAAAGAAGAAAGACATAAATGTAATTAGTCTTTCTATTCTGGGAGGAGACAAGGCTTACATAACAACATTCAATTCAGGAAGACTGCAAAGTGTGTTTTAAAAAAAGCAAGCCCCTAGGAGCAGCCTCAACAACAATCACTGGAGAAGCAGCCTCAGAGGAGTTGGCAAAGCCAATCTGAATACAGGATCAATGAGGAGTTGTGAATTTTTATTTTTAGGATAAATTTCTAGTCATTGGTTTATCCCCTGGAAACAGGAATGAGAGCTGTTTTCTCCATCGATTCCAACCTGGTCCACAGTGAAGAATCATGTATGGTGGGTTCAAAAAGCTTGAATTAGGGTGTACCTCGATGGATCTAAATGTAAAGCTACTGAATCTAATCAACAATACATGAACATTTTAAATGTATTATGAATTCAAACTTAAGAAATATTAAGATGAGACACAATAAATTGTGAGGAACCAGTACTGGAGATGGCCGTCAGCAAGTCAAATGACCATGAAATGGAAAATCATGCTAAGTGGAATTCAAATTGACTCCCTTTCTAACTGCAGCACAAATAGAAACACACATTGTTAACTTTTACCAAGTGTCCAAGTGCTGGCCAAGACCATCAGAAAAGCTTAAAATAGGAATTATTATTACTATTCAACTTATGCAATAGTTAAAAGATTTTGTGCTTTGAGTCATAAAAAGCAATGAAAGGGACTTCCAGCACCAGGGCTGGGTTACATTCAATTGAATTATTGGCTAAGAGGTCCCATGGAAATTCCCCAGGCAACCCAGGTTGTTGCTAAGGCAATGCAAACTGACAGCAGGGCCCCATTGCCTAGGACAACACTTCCATTCACAGACTGTGAAGAAATAGAGCTGGCACCTACATGGAGCTAACAATCCCATTCACGGACTGTGAAGAAGTAGAGCTAGCACCTACATGGAGCCTTTGCCCTTATGTTCTAGAATCTTCGGGGCAGGAAGGTACTCTGCAGGATACCAAATGAGAAACTTAAACACCAACCCTGCCACAAAACCTCTGACCTACAATCTTTCCTGTCTGCAAGATATTCTAGGGCAAAGGTGGCACGGAATTTGTGGGACTAATCATTCAACATTTGCTTTGACTTAAGGCCCACTCTATGAGATGGAACCCACACCTGAAACTGCCTGGTTGACCAAGAACTGAACACTAGATAGCCCAGAGATCTAGAGTCAAACCAAATACTACTGGGCAAAAAAGGTATCAATAAAATGGCTCTTGATGACATTGTGCTATCCTCGGGGATCAGTGCTTATCTAGATATTGTCACAGATGCTTCCCCCTGCAGCAGATAGGAAGATGTGCAAAGACCCACAGTCCACAATGTGCAGAGGGAGAGTCTTTGGAACACACATCTCTAAATGGGGTATCTCCATCAAATCCCTGACTTCTGAGCAGGATTCCTGCAGAAGTGGAGGCAGAAATGGTGTAAAAGTCAGAGGGAATGGAGGACACCAGAAGTCCCTCTGAAACAACTGAGCAAAGACCATATGAACTCAGAGACTGAAGCAGCAAGCACAGGGCCCACACAAGTCTACACCAGGTCCTATGAGTATATATTATAGCTTTCAGATTAGTAATCTTATGGTACACATGAGTGTGTGAATGAGTGGGTCCCAGATTCTTGTGCCTCATTTTGGGGCTTCCATTCCTTCTGTTGGGTTGCCTTGTCCAACATTGATGGTAAAGTTTTATTTTATCATATTATATTTTAGTTTTCATGTTTGGTTGTAATCTCTTAGAAGCGTGTTCATGTCTAATGAAAGACAGAAAAAGAGTAGATTCAGAGGGGAAGTTGGGTGGGGAGAAACTATGAGGAATAGAGGGAGATGATATATTGTATAAGGAAATAATCCATTTTCAACAAAAGAAACCCTAAGATACCGTCCCTGAGCTGATGATCCTGGATTCTGTAATAAAGCAGGCTAACCAGTCATGAGAGGCAAGCTAGTAAGCAGCACGCCTTCATGGCCTCTACATCAGATCCTGCCTCTAGGTTCTAGTCTTGTTTGAGTTCCTGTCCTGACTTCCTTCATCGATGAACTATGACATAGAAGCATAAGCCAAACAGATTCTTTCCTCCCCAAGTTGTTTTGGTCTTGGTGTTTTATTTGTCACAGCAGCAACCCATACTAAGACAGATATTGTCTGGCATCTCTGCGCTGCTGACCTTGTTAGACTGAAGTTTCATTGTCACAGCAGCAACCCATACTAAGAGAGATATTGTCCGGCATCTCTGCGCTGCTGACCTTGTTAGACTGATTTATTTAAGAACAACTTTACTTTCCATGCCATCCCACTGAAGCTGGGGTCACATGTGGGGATTTCTGGGACACAGAACTGCAGCAGAAATTATCACTTAAGAGTCATTGATTCATGCTGTAGTCAAACATTAACAATACAGAGTGGCAGCTTGGCAATAATGGCGCACGCCTATAATCCCAGCACTTGGGAGGCAGAGGCAGGTGGACCTCTGTGAGTCTGAGGTCAGCCTGGTCTACAAGAGCAAGTTCTAGGACAGGCTCCAAAGCTACAGTGAAACCTTGTCTCAAAAAAACAAAAATAAATAAATAAATAAACAGAGTGGCACATACTATCTGATGACAGTTTTGGAATAAATAACGCATGACTGAATTTAGTCAACATTACATCCTGATTAGTATGTATGAATATTGAGCTTTGGCTAGCTTTAAACTAACATTTTGGTTAGCAAATTTATTGTTCTTGGAAAATATAATTATGTTAAGAATTTATGTATTTAAAGAACATAGGATAAGACTTGATCTAAATAACAAGCTACCAGAATTTGTTTTTTTTTTGATGTCATTTATTTGGTCCTTTGACAAAATTTGGAAATAAATTAACAACAATTTTAAACTATATGACCTTTCCCAACTACTTGTAGCTATTTCAGAAATAAAATGAAATTATTGAAACAGATTGTCTGATATCCTAATTGACTTTTTTCCATAGCAATTTTTCAGGCCCACTGTTTTCAATGAAAACCTGGACTTTTTGTCTAATTGTACTAAACTACTTGTATGTATTTGTATTTCTCTCTATCAATTACTTTGTATTTCTCTTGTATATATAGGACCACAGTTTTCAAAGAAAACCTGGACTTTTGTTCTAATTGTCCTAAACTACTTCTCTTTATCATTTTGCTTTTGATTTTTATTTTCATGAGGAAGATTTCATACAATATATCTCAAGATGGTAGAAGCTGGCTATGTAGCCAACTCTGCAATTCTATGTGTCCCTGTAATTCTGATCTTCCTTTAAAAATTACCTTTTAAATTTAAGAGGCAGAGGCATAGATGCAAGAAGAAAGAATTAAAGAGAATAGAATATTAATAGTGTTTCAAAAATACCATTAAATTCCCACAGTCTATTGATTTGAGCTATTAGCCTCTGGTGGGTCAAAAAT
Organism: Ellobius talpinus; assembly: GCA_001685095.1. NCBI lineage: Eukaryota > Metazoa > Chordata > Mammalia > Rodentia > Cricetidae > Ellobius > Ellobius talpinus. The sequence continues at coordinate 7,543 of LOJH01023399.1, read as the reverse complement.
AAATTACTGTTTCAGTACAGGCAGAGGAAGCAGTTGCTACTTCTACCATGATTCAAGGTGCCATCCCTTTTAGAAGTGTTTGCCATCTTCATTTCCTTTATGGCCTTTTAAAAGTAGGGCAGTGAGCTACTTTTCTCCTCTTTCTGTGATAAAATATGACAGAATATATGGCATGATATTTGAGCCAACAGTTTATATATAGAAATTTCAGAGCGTGGATTCCATCCATAAATAGTCTAATTATATTAATTGACTGTGTCATCAGAAGCAGAAGCAGGAAGCCTTCTTTTCATTTTTATTCTGACTCACTCTCAATTTGTTTTGCTTCCATCTGTAACATAAAAGACCAGAAAAATGGAGACAGACACAGTTTGACTGTCACACAAATGCAACCCAGAGTTTTCACTGTCTTAAGCTCTTTGCTGTTTTCACAAGAATTCGTATTCTTTTAAGAAAGTTGTGTTTTAATGATAAGATGCCAATGAATAGACAGGTCATGAAGCTTCCTTTGGGAGCCTTGCAGCGATCACCCATTGGTGGCAAAAGACCGCATGGAGCTGAGGAGACTAAGACTGCTGTTCTCATCAATTTTGGATGGCATCACATGCAAAGCAGCAATGCCTGTGATCTGGGACAATAATGATTCATAAACTGACTTATTTATTTAAAACAATTTTAATAGTATCAAAATCACCACAGACTAAATGTTTCTGGCTGCTAAAGTAGATGGTGGCTTAGCCACTGATGGGAACCTTCTACTAAGAAAGCATGGAATATTGTCCATAAAATGATAATAGCGATTGAGAATTCTGTGCATTTTAAAAGAAAGAAAATAATGCTTGTAACTAAGGAAATACTCTTCCTGCTGTAGAAACACACACAATGGGATTCTGAAAGGCTTGGTTCTAAACTCCTTGGAGTCCAATTCACTGTATCATTTGGTTTTGCTGTTTCTGGTTTTTTTTCCCCTCAGGGTAGCAGCAAACTGTGTAGCTAACTATGGTCTTGATCCCTGGTCATCCTGTCTCCACTTCACAGGTGCTTGATAACAAGCCCCACCACATAAGGCTTGGGGCATTCTGTTAATTGATTATTTTGAAGAGTATGTACAAAGTAAAAATAGATATGGGTACTCAGATGCTGTAATTAGGAGAGAGAATGGCACTTGGAATGTAACGTATAGCATAATTAATTTCCTCATATCTGAAATTACAATTTCTATGATTTCATAGGGATGTAATTAAGATAATGTCAGATACTAGATAGAGGAAATAAAGGACCTGAACTACAAACACAAAAGGTACATGAAAGGAAAATTGTTTTTAATTTGGGATAAAAGCACATGCTTTGTGGAAAACTCAAAATGCCTGATACTGAATAAGAGCCTTTAATATTTTAGCAAATCAAAAATTTCAAGAAGAGGCTCGAAACTTTTCAGCATTTACAAAATGTCATTGTTCCTAAAATACTGCAACTTCCCTGATCTTCTGTCTGGAAGACATATCTAAGTCTTTTGTCATTATCAGAATATCACTGGTCCCAAACTTTTACAAATTCCCTAAAATGTTCACATGCAGGTAAAGTGACCTCCTTCTTGCTGACAAGATTGTAGCAATGCAGTAAGAGCAGAGGTATGAGCAATCTATACCTTATTAAGTCCTATAAAAAAGAGCAATTGCCTAAGTACTCATGGCAATATCATTTTTTTTCAATCAAAGAAGTACAGAACAATGTTACTGGGGTTTATGCTGGTACAATACAATACAATACAATACTGGAGATTTTTTTTGCCACTCTAAGTTCCATATGAGGATCCAACACAGATGATCTAATAGACAATTTTATTTTTATTATTTTATTCTTTTAGGATAACTATTGTGTGACAGTGAAGAAAACAATGAAAACATATTAGTGGTACATAATTACGGATGCTAAAATTACGCACAGTGCAAATTATTCTTCCTAAAGCAAATAATATGATCTATCTTGATGCAGATAAACACATAATGCAAACCGAAACATCTCATAAGATCTGAAATTCAGAATTCTCTCTTCCCTTAATACACAAGGCAGTCAATGTAAAAGAAATCAGTGTGGATTTCTAAGATGAAGGATTTTCACATAGAAGACTTTTCCACAAGCCATTTAAAATGTATTTCGTCTGCACCTTGTTTCTCATTCTAGACACTGGTGATGAGTGTTGAAGCCTTTCTCTAGCTATTCCATGTCTCAGACAATCTATGAATAAAGGCATTAGGGGTATGTAGTACGGTGGTGGTGGTGGTGGTGGTGCATGTGCGTGTGTGTGCCTGATATGCTGTTGCACTGAATATACATGTGAACCAAGGTTGAGAAAGACTCACAATGATGATGAGTGTGATTGAGGATTGAGTGTTTGGCAGTTGGCAGAATATCCATTTCATCTCTTCCACGATCCAGGGAACATTACAGTAGAGGAAGAAGAAGAAAGCAAAAGATGAACAATTTGATGTGCTTTGAAATGACAACGTACACATTGTATCCCATGAGCTCACAGCAGCTGTCCTGCACCAGACCTGGACAAGACTTGGCCCACCAGTGTTCAGACATGGCTAGGTTAAGGGCTCATAGGGCCTGTCCTTGTCCCGGAGAGCTAGTGAGGTTGATGGTTACAAGATTAAGGAGAATAATTTTCATCAGTGGGTTTAGAAAGATGCTGGTGGGTCATCCATACTCTAGTGGTCCTAATTAAACTTGGTGGGCTTTGAAACAAAACCAAATCCAAACGAAAACAGAAAGGCATGATAGTGGGAGGGAGGCTTATAGGGGGAGGGAGGAACTTGCTAAGTTGTAGAGGAATGAAAAAAAGTGGGTGAGGGATGAATATGACCAGAATGCACTTTATATGTTCAGAAAATTGTCAATGCATAACTTTAGCAGTAATTGTGCTTACTGGGTTTTATACATTCAAAATATTAATCTACATAACATCTTCTTCATGCATCACTGGCTCCTGCTCACATGAACCTAGAAACTCAACCATTCCTTTATATGTGTAAATATCTTACTTTATATAATTTAGCATCTGGTTAAATGAAATTCTGTTTTTTTTGTTGTTGTTTAACTAAACCTGAAAAGTATAACAGTGATTTAAAAATTGGCTCATTTTAACATAGAATAGATTTACTCTATGTCAGAAAAAATGATCTCAGAATGGGAGAAAAGGTAAAGCAAAAGTAAGCTATAGGGACTACTGTGCATGAACAGCTCAGGCTCTTCAAATTTTCTTGCTTCTTCCTTTCTTTACTCCTCCTCTCTTTCCCTTTTTATATTGTTATGGTTTCATGGTTGCTAATTTTCAATACATGATTTGCTCTTTATTCATCAGATTGTTCAGTTTTATATTGATTTGGTGATAGATTTATCTTGGGATTTGGTAGGTGGCTCTTCATATGGTTGCTTTCTTTTTTTCTATTTCTTAATCACAATTTCAGTATTAAAAATTAGACTTTCTTTTGGAATGCTTTTTTTCTGGAGTCATCTCATAATTTCCATATGCCAACCACGAAATTGTTATTTTTCAGTCATATCATGTTATTTACTGTGATATTTGATAACTAAGATCTGCATACCACACTGAAACCCATTTTCATTAGCAAAATGCTTGCTTTGTTTTGTTCACTGAGGTAGGTGATGAATTGCTCAAGATTATACAAATATAAAGTCTATACTCACATACACGTATATTATAATTTATACATTTGAATATGAGCATATTATTTTAGTAGTTAATAACCAGTTTTTCTCCTTCCATCATTATAGGCTCTACAACACTGACTGCTACAATGTCACATCAACTACACATCTTATTTTAGACATCAGGAATGGTGAATACTACTGTTTGAAATCTTAGTCCTCTCTGGAAAGCAATATGACCTAAGTAAGACTTTTTAAAATTTCTTATATTTTTGCTATTATAATACAATCAGATCCTTTCCCCTTTCCTTCTGTCTTTCCAAAATGATCCATATAACCCTCCTTACTATCATTCAAATTATGGCATCCTTTTTCATTAATTATCATTCCATGTATATATGTTATACACACATATGTTATAAAATCTAAAAGCCACCTGTGTTTTGTCAGAACTAAGTATGGCTTTCAATTTGAGTGGTTTTTTTTTTCTCTGATCTGCTCCTCACACAAGATTCCAAGTTACAAGGGAAGCACGTTGTTTGTTCGTAAGTGCGCATGTTTTCATAGAAATTGTTGTAATGGTTGATTCATTCACCTAATCAACATGGTCTTCTTTCCAGCAGGACACGCTTTGCAAGCACTGTTGTAAATACTTCTGAAGTTTCTCTTTCAAAACACACAAAGGGAACTTTGCAAAACACAATCGTATTCTAATTCCAGGACTTTGTAATTATACATGAATAATTGTTTGTCTGAAGTGCTGCCTAATCTCTAGTTGATAAGATTCTTAATGATTCCACATAATTTGTGAGTTTAGCACATTTTCTAATTTGTCTTGATTTAACGCTTGGTGAAAGACAGAATGGATCTTTACACATTAAAGGAAACTATGGGTGTGCTGCAGTAGTTCATGTGGTTTTCTTAAACTTTAGGGAAGCAGACTGCAGTTACTCGGAAAAAGTGGAGAATTTATAGTTATTATAAATTTTATTTTATTGTCATAAAGCAACATCAATGTCCACACAGAAGGACGAGATGATTTATGTATTACTTTATGACTCTTTTGATTGAGTGAGGGTCAGGAGTATGACAAAGGATAGTATGGTCATTTAATAAATATATATTATCAAATATGAGTATTAAAATGCTGATGTGAAATCACTTTCATTCTGTTTGTGTTCAAGGTCATTTTCTCAATTACTTTTCTTACTCTACAGTTAAACATGTAATACCTTTTCTTATCTTGCATACAACAAGATTTTTCTGTTACATATAATTATATTGAGTTATAAGATACATACATACATACACACATATGTGCTATAACAAATTAATGAAGCAAGAGACTGTAGATTTGAAGAAGAGTGAAAAGGGACATATGCATTTTGAAGGGAGAAATGTAATTATAAAATCAAAAATTAAAATAAAAATAAAAATCTTGAGGTAGGGGCATGGCTCAGTGTTTAGAAGAACAAATGCTCTAGCTGAAGAACTGTGCATGATTCCCAGTACTCACATTGTATGTCTTACAACTGTCTGTAACTCAAAGGGATCCATGATTCCCAGTACCCATGCTGTGTGTCTTACAACTGTCAGTAACTCCAAGGGATCCATGATTCCCAGTACCCATGCTGTGTCTTACAACTGTCTGTAACTCCAAGGGACCCATGATTCCAAGTACTCACATTGTATGTCTTACAACTGTCTGTAACTCAAAGGGATCCATGATTNATGATTCCCAGTACCCATGCTGTGTGTCTTACAACTGTCAGTAACTCCAAGGGATCCATGATTCCCAGTACCCATGCTGTGTCTTACAACTGTCTGTAACTCCAAGGGACCCATGATTCCAAGTACTCACATTGTATGTCTTACAACTGTCTGTAACTCAAAGGGATCCATGATTCCCAGTACCCATGCTGTGTGTCTTACAACTGTCTGTAACTCAAAGGGATCCATGATTCCCAGTACCCATGCTGTGTGTCTTACAACTGTCTGTAACTCAAAGGGATCCATGATTCCCAGTACCCATGCTGTGTGTCTTACAACTGTCAGTAACTCCAAGGGACCCATGATTCCCAGTACCCACGCTATGTGTCTTACAACTGTCTGTAACTCAAAGGGATCCATGATTTCTAGTACCCATGCTCTATGTCTTACAACTGTCAGTAACTCCAAGAAATCTATGATTCCCAGAACCCATACTGTGTGTTTCACAACTGTCTGTAACTCCAAGGGATCCATGATTCCCAGTACCCATGCTGTGTGTCTCAAAACTGTCTATAACTCCAAGAGATCCAACATCTGGCTTCTGTAGCCACCATGCCCATATATAAACACAAATACATGATTAAAAATAAAGATCATAAAAACAAGCTTTTAGGGGATAGAGACAAAAGTTTCCTTAGTATTTGCTTGTTCATTTAGCATTTAGTGTCTCCTTTGTTCTTGTCACCCAGGATGCATCAGCAAACACATGTAGATACAGTCCTTAGAGGAACTGACTGCTCTGAATATTTCTTTATTTCTTTTTTTTTCATTTTCTTTATTATTAAAATTTTGCACCTCCTCCCCTCCTATTTTCCTCCCCCTCCCGCCACTCCTCCTCCCTCCCCCTCCAGTCCAAAGAGCAGTCAGGGTTCCCCATCCTGTGGGAAGTCCAAGGTCCTCCCCCCTCCATCGAGGTCTAGGAAGGTGAG
>LOJH01023398.1:0-19521 GCA_001685095.1 Ellobius talpinus | reverse complement strand
TCATGGTGTCCCAGATTTCCTGGATGTTTTGTGTTAATAATTTGTTGGATTTAACGTTTTCTTTGGCTGATAAATCTATTTCCTCTATAGTATCTTCAACATCTGAGATTCTCTCTTCTATCTTTTGTATTCTGTTGGTTATACTTGCCATTGTAATTCCTGTTCATTTGCCCAGATTTTTCATTTCCAGAGTTCCCTCAGTTTGTGTTTTCTTTATTGCCTCTATTTCAGTCTCCAAGTCTTGAACTGTTTGCTTCACTTGTTTGATTGTTTTTTCTTGGTTTTCTTGGGTTTCATTAAGAAATTTGTTGATTTCTTCCTTGTCTTTTCCTCCATTTCTTTAAGGGATTTTTTAATTTTCTCTTTAAATATCTCCATCATCCTCCTAAAGTTACATTTAAAATTATTTTCTTCTGCTTCTTCTGGGTTAGGATGATCAAGTCTTACTGTTGTATGACCCCTGACTTCTGGTGTTACCACGTTGCTGTTTAGGTTGTTGAATGTATTCTTGCATTGGTGCCTACCCATCTCTTCCTCCAGTTGGTGCCAGCAGTTATCTTTGTCTCTTGGTCCAATCCTTGCGGTCTGTGTCTCAGGGAGGCACTGAGGTCTTCTTAACCTGCTCTCTTGGTCCACTCTCTTGGTCCTCTCTGTGTCATTGCAGCCTGTGCTTCAGAGTTCCCCTGAGGTCACAGGAGATAGGAGGGTTTGGGGGCAGAGTAGGACTTGTAGCTGACAGCATCTGATCATGGGATGGGGGTGTTGGAGCAGCCTACCTGCAGGAAGCTTGCCTGCTGGCTCTACCTATTAGTCATTAGCATGTCAATTACATATGCTTCAATCAGTTATATTAAAGAGGCATTTTGGAGACAGAAGAAAAGGGGCGAGAGAGAAAGACAAAGCTGGAGACCAAATGATTACTGACAGGAATCTGTTGTGGGAAGAGCTGGAAGTCACCGTGTAATCATGGGCGAACAGGCAGGTAGTGGATTCATCTGTACCCCTCACACAAAACTAGAGTCCACCAACAACCTCAAGTTATAGTATTATTCAGAGAGTCTTTGAGGGTATAAATAGGTAAGGATCCAAATGCCAGGTCTTTATGGGGTTAAAATATAATGAGAATTTCTTCAAGAAGTGAGAGGATGCGAAAAGACACAGAGAAAGGACCTGTGATGTCCTGCCTGGGATGGAGACACAGAGAAGGACCTGTGATGTCCTGCCTGGGATGGAGACACAGAGAAGGACCTACGAGACAGAAGCAAAGATGGAGTGATGGACCCACAAGCCGAAGAACATTGAGAATATCCAGCAGCCACACAGACCCTGGGAAGGACCAACAGTTGTCCCTCAGAACTCCCCAAAGGAACCAACCTCACGAACCTCTTAATTTGGGCCTTCTGGACACCTGACCTAAGAAGAAATTGCTTTTTGCTGTGCTAGAGCCACCCTGCCTGTGCCTATTTGCCATAGCAGCTCTCGATGATGGACTCGGGGACTGAAAACCATGAAGATGGCATCAACAAGAGGTGTGAGCAGGGGCCAAGACTCCTTGGCTTGTGCTCTGGCTAGCGGAGAGCACATGTCAGGGTGTTCACGGAGGTGGGAACACGAGGAGGGCCGAAAGCAATAGAGAAAAGGACTGGGTACAGAGTTTGCTTTGGAAGCACCTGAGGGACCTCAGGGGACAGCCTGTGCTGAAGACTCAGAACCCTCAGGGCAGATGCCGTCCTTTAGTCGCCCAACCTTTCCTCTCACAGAGATGAATCTTTGATACAGGAAAGAATTCAGGAACATGATTAGAGAGTTTGAGCTAAATTGCTAAAATGTAGAGCAAATCTATTTCAGGAAACTTGAATTAAAAGAAATTAATGTGAGGTGGACAAAATGGCCCATATCTCCATGTGAACAAGCAAGTTACCTCCGTTATTTTTTTTTTTGATCTGCTGTACTTTTACTGAATTCATGCTTTCATTATAAAGTACCTCCGTTATTTTTAAGAATGACACAAGCCTACCATAGTCTCTGACTAAAGTGGCTGTTCGAGTTCAGAGACCAGTTCTATCACATGTGGAGGGGCAGCACAAATTGGTAATTTATCTTAATAATAAAAACCCAGAGTCAGATATGGGGGTTAATGCTGAAAGGTCAGAGCAGCTGAACAGCCAGCCACTAGTTCTTACCTTCTCTGAATCCTCAGACCAAAGGGGCGATCCTGTCCCTATGAATTCTCAGACTGAATGCCATTTCTATAAAAGCTCAGGCTGAATCCTTAGCTCCTGTCTCCCNTTCTATTCCTCTTTTCACCTGTCTCCAACTCTCTGGTTCTGGGATTAAAGGTGTGAGCCACCACCGCTTGGTTCTGCTTCTCTTTGAGACTGATCCAATCTTGTGTAGCCCAGGGTGGCCTTGAACTCACAGAGATCTGTCTGCCTTTGTACCCTGAGTATTGGGATTAAAGGTATGCGCCACCACTGCCTGGCCTCTGTGGCTAACTAGTATGACTAGCTCCACAATCTGATCTCCAGGCAAGCTTTATTTGCTGTTAAAGCACAAACAAAATATCAGCACATGGAGGTGCTCACAAAATGTTAGAAGTAGAGACCACATGTCTTGTCCAATCTCCTCCCACATGAAGGGAGTCCATGGGGTTGTGGGTAACTTGCTCAAACTTGAACACAGGCTTGGCCTCCTTCCTGAAACTGACATCTCAAAGTGCATTATGGGAGAAAAAGTTAAAAAAACTCATCTGGAGGAAAATGAGATGTGGCTTCATCTATAAAAGTCAAATGATGAGAAAATGAGCAGATGAAAATATCAATCTTTTCTTGGCTTCAGATCCAAAATGCCAATGCACCTATGCATATCAGTAAAGAAACTTTGGGGTGGGGTGGGGTGGGGGAACCCAGCAAGTAAGAAAGTGATTGGTTGGCATCATTGACTAAATCCATTGGTAGGAAGGTCTTTGGATGTGGTTCCAGTTTTGTCTGCGCTGTTTCCAGGCTGGGCCCTTTTAGCACCATCCCCAGACTAGTTTCCTAGAGAAGCCACACTTAGGTCTGTCTGATGGTCCAGAACACAGAACTTCAGCACAGGGCTATACAAAGATGGGAAGGTGGCATTCTGCCCTGTGGGGTGGGCAACAAAGAGTTGTACTAAGTGCAGAGAATTTTAAAACAACAGTAAAACCAACAAAATTGGGTCAACAAGCATCATCATCACATGGTGGCCATCTGAAAAGTCAGGGACAGAATGTTCCTCACACCAAGCCAACTGTGGTACTCATTGTGCTACCCCCAGAACCCCAGTAACTGGCTGGATGACGTCATGGTAGGTGGGGGCACAGAATGTGCTGATTGACTGATCCCAGAGTCCCAGAGCTTTCTACCTGAACCTCAAACAAGTCCCTTGGGCAATTGTGTGACCCAAGTCCCTGTTATATCCTAAGCATTTTATAGATGTGCAAACCCATTTAGCCCAACACCATCCACTAGATATAGCTGTTGTGATTACCTTTGCATATTTGCTAGGATCCAAAAGAAAACATATAGCAGGCTCAAGATTAAACTGTTAGGAGGGTCTATTTACAGAAATGCTAGTTGAGCCGGGCGGTGGTAGAGCAGGCCTTTAATCCCAACACTCGGGAGGCAGAGGCAGGCGGATCTCTGTGAGTTCGAGGCCAATCTGGTCTGCAAGAGCTAGTTCCAGGACAGGCTCCAAAGCCACAGCAAAACCCTGTCTCAAAAATCAAATAAAACAAAAACAAATACTGAAATGCTTGTCATAAGGGTGTAGGGACCTAGGCTCCGTCATCCACCCTGGGCCTATACTGTGTTAGCTAAACCTGTTTTCATCGAGTTGATCAAAACTGGTTTGGACAAGTTCAAAGTCAACCCCAGGTGACACCTTCAAGGTGGGAACCTTGGGAAGAAAAGACCATAAAAATTCCTCCCCTTCTGAACTCCAAAGGGGGACCGAAGCTGCCCACTGGCCAGCCTGAAAAGAAGCAGAGGCCTCAGCAGTCTATTTTAGAAGTTGGGTTTTTTGTTTTGTTTTGTTTTGTTTGGAAGATGGGTCAAGGAGAAGCTAGCTATCCAACACATTCCGTCCCGCAGACTCGGACACAGAGACTTGGAGAGGCTGGGTCACCTGTCCCATCTAGAATATGCGTACTTTACCACCCTTGCAACTTTTCAGTACAAGATGCCAAGCAGAATTGTGTGTCTGTCTGTCTGTCTGTCTGTCTGTCTGTGTGTGTGTGTCTATTTCCACACTTCAAGGAGGTTCTTTCTCTACTTCATTTTAGCTTTTACTGCCAAAAAAAATTACTGATGAAATCAAAGTCCAGCTCTTCACCAGTCAGCCAATGAACTAAGCCCTCCTCCCCTCCCCCCTCGAGGAGAAGTAGCCTGTGTCCCACCACCCACAGGGTTTCCTAGAACCCTAGGGACCACAATATAAATGTAAATGCATGCTTCTCTGCCTGCCTTTCTAAGCTAACTTGAATTGCTGGCTGCACCACTGAAATAAATCAGACTGTGAGCGTCTGTGAAGAGGTTCCATTCAAGGTGCAATTGGTTTGTTACACAATGCATGCAGCACCCAGAGCCATGCAGCCAAGTAAACAGGGTGACTGACAATGTGCACAGATGTCAGCAAGCACTGCCTACCGATCCCCTCTCTCTAAGAAAATCAAAGCTCTCCACTGCCGTCTTCCTAATCCAATTCAAGCTCGCTTCGCTCTTGTCAGAGGGTGGGTGGCAGGTATTATTTATCATCCCGGTGTCAGTGCTAGGCTCACAAGGGTGACATGATTTAGCTATTGTCAAACCAGTTTTCATAACAGCTAACTCCGTTTGACACATTCCTTTCAGCAAGGCAAATACGCTGTCGGTCCATACCATGAATGTGTCAAAATAACTTGCAAGCAACACCCACAGCCAGGTCCCATTTGACACAGTTGTTTTAGTCACTTGGGGGAGTTACTATGGAGGTTACTCGGAGAGGAGAAAATAGGTGTTCCAGACACTCTGTCTCACATCGGGGAAGCTGGGTTTACAGTAATGCCATATACAGAGCGCAGTCTGCGGCCACGGCACCACCGCCAAGTCCTGGTTCTTGCAAACTCCCATATGGACCATGAGGGTGCTGCGGAGGGGATCAGACTGTTCTGTCTTACAGAGGAGGATTTTGAGTCTAGAGAAATGTCTAAAGGGCTGGGAGGCAGGGCTATGAAAAGGGTCTGTACACTATACTTTGCTAGCACTGCTTGGACACACTAGGTGCTAATTTAGGCAGCAGACTCTCAGGCTGAGAAGCCAGCAGGACAAGATTCTGAGGGGTGCTCAGTCCACAGGCCCCAGGAGGGCTGAGGGAGAAATGCTCTAACACATGATGGGAACTGAAACAGGGCCATGGGAGAGGAGAAGGGCTAGAGGTGACTCTGAGACTCCGACAGACACCAGACTGGACACGACGTGGGGCGTGGAAGCTTGGATTTGATGTTCTTGCCATGGGATGCAGGGAAGTAATGAGAGCTGATGCACATCTTAAGGAGATTACTCGGGTGATTATTACGTGGAGAACAGATTGAGAAAGCAGGAGACACCCAGCAAAGCGCTGTGGTAAGCCGCTGTACTCTTCACAGCTCTCTACAGGACAGATGGGACAAAACTCAGGGACACTAGGAAGGCATCCGGAGAGCCTACCTGCAACTGTGTGTGAATTGTGTGCATGTGTAATCTGTACACATATACATAAGTGTAGTGTAAGGCATCTAAGGAAAAGCCACATACAAGTGATTTGCAGGTCGGAGATGTGTGAACACACACGTACACATGTATTTCAATGTGAAAAACACAACCAATATGTTCTGCACCAAGTTTACATCCAGGATATTAATTCGTGGCATGGATTGAACTTGTTTCTATGTAATGTAAGATTAGAATTCCTTTACCCTCCCAGCTTGAAGAGCCTCGGGGGTGGTTTAGGACAAGATGATTAAGGACAATGCCACTGTCTATTGTCTGTTTGTCTGGCAGTAATGGGGATGCAACCCAGGGGCTCCTGTGTGCTACTAGGTAAGGACTTTGTGGCTTTGTTTCTTTGTTTTATTGATTATTTTAAGTTAGCATACAAAGTAATGGGTTTTCTCATGGTGTGTGTGTGTGTCTGTGTGTCTGTGTGTGTCTGTGTGTGTGTGTGTCCTTCCCATGCAGGAGAAGCCAGAGAGCAACAAGCAATGTCTTCTTTTATCGCTATCTTATTTGGGGGACAAGGTCTCTCACTGAATCTGGAGGTTACTCATGGCTAGACTGGCTGGCCAGTGAGTACCCAGAATCTTCTTATTGCTGCTTCCCCAAACAGAGCTATAGGCATGTTCTACCATGACCAGCTCTCTACATGGGTGCCACAGATCTGAACTCATGATCCCCAGGCAGGATCAGCAAATACTCAACTTGCCATCTCCCCAGTTACTTTAAACCCATTTTTCAGACTCTAATAGTATACAACCAGAAGAGAATAAAATGGCAGCGGGGCCCATAGACACTCTCTTTATCCAAAGACAGCGGCTTCGCAGTTGGTATTTCTCAGCTTGTTTGACTGCCTTTAAAGACAGGAAAATGCTTTTAATTTTAAAAATACTTATTTTCCAGTTTAAAGTAATTATTTGTCCATATATCTACAATGTGTGGAGGACTGTTTCAGGCACAGCAGAACTGGTATCAAACAATAAGAAGGCGGAATCTGCTTTGGTGGTGTGTGGAATCCTAGTCACGGGACTCGGTGTGGGTGCGTGTCAAGGGGGAAGTGGTCTGCTTCTAAAACTGTGAGGTGCTCAGACTTTCTGCCTGGCTTTTTGTTAAAAAAGAGAAATGCCCAGTGAGAGCAAATCTTTGGCCATTTTAAAATTTCTTTAAAGGGGGAACTGACACAGTCTTAGAGGCTTCTGTCACCGGCAAGAATCAAAGACTATGGCTCTGACCGAGCAGGGAGGTTCTTACGTATAAAATACACCTGCCTATTAGAATGTACAGCTGGCCTGTTCTTGAAAAGTGTGCCACTAAAAGGATAATTAATAAAAAAAAAAGATTTCTATAATGATAAACATTTATAATCAAGTCTGAGCCTGCAATTAAAATGGAAACAGGGCTACTGCTGTAGGCATTAAAGTGTTTCTAAATCCAAACTCTACCTGAGATATTTATTTTTCGCTCACACCCTCAGCTGCTGCTAAGAGTTTGTGATTGTCAGCATCACCATGGCAACCTGTTTGCGAGGGGCTGGGGAAAAAAAAAAGATGTACCTCAGGCTACCTTCGAGCTCGCATCCTTCAAATTAAAGAGGTGAAGTTCAAATTCTTGGGGCAACCAACAGCCTGTACCAAACGGCGTGATCTTTTCCTTCCTTCCCTCCCTCCCTTCCTTCTTTCCTCCAGCCTTCTTTCTTCCTTCATCCTTCCTCCCTCCCTCCCTTTTTTCCTTTCTAAGATTATCCGATAATTAAGAAAATCATTGAATTCTAAATATGATCTGAAACCTGATAAGATTTCACATTTGTAATCCAAACACGGTGGAAGATCCGTCAATAGAGAACGGTTTGCCGATCATATTACCATAATTGTTGACTGAGTGATAGATGACATGAGCAGTCTCAACACAGATTTTCTTCCCTTTTTAAAAATTCACTCTTAATTCTAACGTGTGGCCTTACCTCGTGAATTTTGAAGCCACCAATTTAGAATTTGTGATTCAAATTCAATCAAAATGTATTGAGTGCCTACCAGGTGCCTCTACATGCATCTTTCATTTAATTCTCAGGGCTACACAACCATTCTAAGAAGTAGATATTATCACATCTATTTTGCAGATGAGTAAACAGAAGCTGTTCGAGGTTCAGTAAGTTGCCCAAGGTTATCCGATAATAAGGGAAATGCTGAGTCGAGTCAGACACTGGGGATCTTTCTCAGACCCCAACCGATGTCGACCACAGCTTAGCAGTGTTCCCATAATTACCTGCCATAAAACGCTAGGACAGGCATTAACGTAAAAGAGGCGATTATTTTCAATTATTTTTAACTCTTTAAATATAATTCAAATCCCTACAGATTTGGCCCTCCCAAATAGCTGATTTGTTTAGGTAACCCAGAGATGGTGCTTTCAAATATTTGGCTTATCGTTGCAATTATGTGATGACCTTGGGAAAACTGCGTTGAATATCCTGTTTGTCCCTCCAAACCCACCCTCTACCCATGGCCATCTTACCCTCCTACTCTCTGCTCTCGGAACCCTTTCTGAACCTAGGAGACTTCCTGTCCTCTCTGTTCCTAAAGGTGTCCTTCAATGGTAGGGAGACCAACAAGCGGATCTAGGCTCCCTCCCTAATAGCTAGCAGCAGGCACAGTCCTCGAGCCAATGCCAAGCCATACCAGGCAAGGTGTCATCTCCTAGAACTGCAGTTCCCACCATGATGCAGCAAAAGCTTCCTCTTCTCATCCTCAAGCTCAAACCTGGAGAGATTCAAACTCCTGATGCAAACCCTGGGGGAGTCACTGTCCTGTGCTGTCTTTTAATGCTTTTCTTTTTTTTTTTTATCAACTATCTCTTTTTTATTTTAGGAATATATATTCTGAAAATAATTCAATAATTCTTGACATAAAATTCAAATATGGTTACAGGATAGGAGATCCTTGATATAAACAAAAGAGATCGCTTAATTAGGTCTCACATTTTTAGGTGTGCATGTCTGCATGCCTGTGTGTCTGTGTATGTATATCTTACAGAAACATACTCCTAGTTCCTTTAAGATACTAGTATGTAAAGGTAAATCAGATGAATCCACATTGACTGACTATAGTCATCTCTGACTATCTATAGGATGAGTATAGATGTAAATTCAGGGTTTCTTTGCATCGCTCTCGGGGGCTCTCCTTTCTCTTCAGTATTTCTTATTCCTCATTTTCTCACTACTTATAATAAAGTGTTGATATTCTAGCATTTAATATACCATTTTTGTCTATCTTTATCAGTTCTCCAAAATAAAACTTACATCAAACCACGGTGCACACTTTTTTTTATAACAAACTTAGAGATGGAGACATCACACTTTTTAATTCCATGATTATCTTTTAAAAAGTAAAAGCAATGAAGAAAATTGATTTGCTGCTTTAAAGGAATCACATTACCGAGTATTCCATTTTTATTTCTGTGCTCGGAAATCACTTACTGAGACACAAGAGCAGGCGTCACTCCTAAACCTTCATTGTATTTTTCCTAATTTCATGAAAGCTACTGCTAAGGCTGTGACTTGGGCCATTCTGCAGATGGTCTGTCTGAGTTAGTTCTGCTATCTATGTTATTTTCATCTCCTACATCGTCTTCATCATCACCATCCAGTAGGTCCCCTGAACTCACACTTTATTATACCAGGGAGCCAAGGAATTCAGGCAGCACTCTTCCATTGGGGCCATATCCAACACAGGCTCTGAAGAGAATCGGCAAGGTGTCATTCCGCCTCTTTCAGGTCACTTGCGATGGGTCCCTTTCCATCCTCCACAGTGACTGCCTCTTGAAGAGTGTACCACAAGAAAGAGCCACCCCTGGACCAGGTCATCGCAGAGGCACAGAAGGAAGGAAGACAGGAGCTCCGAGCTGCACACTACATGGTCACGGTTGAAGCTTGGATTGCTAACTGAGGCTTTATCTTCTTTTTCTTTTTTCATTCTAAGCTGACACATTGTAGCAATACCTATTGATGGAGAACATTGTGGTTATGTTACATGGTGTGAAAAGCCAGTTCAAGCCAGCTAAGCCATGTATCACTTCAAACATGTGAGGTGTTACATGATGACATTTAAGATCCACTGTCTTTGCAACTCCAAGATGTACAAGAATTAGCTATACTCATCTCTATATGCAACAACCTGCAACAAGGGGAAAGAAGGAGCGGAAGGGAGGAAGGAAGACAGGTCAGAGGTGAAAGGGAAGCTTTGCCTCCCATCTCACTGAGGTCTCCTATCCTGTGACGGTCTTCTCAGCCCTTCCACTCAAAGTCTCCAGTGATGACCTTTCTACTCTGTTCCCCAGTCCAGTCATTTCCCAACCTACGTATGCAGGAATCTCCTTTCTGTTTGGCTTCTGTCACTGAGCACACTTCCAGTTCCATTCATGCTGTACAGATGACAGGAATGTTCCTCCTAGAGCTGTGCCCTCTCTCATCTGCTTGTCTACTGGTGGACACAGGACTTGGTTCTCCAACTTAACTACTATGTTCCTTCTTTAGTAGTTTTTACTTGTTTAGGATAAGCCTTTGCTTGGAAGTTAATACAAGGTTTTCAAAAACAAGCACCCTGCTAGTCAGCAATGTCACAGTGATAACCTGATTATAATGCTAAGAAACCAAAAAAGAAAGAACAAATATGCTAATAAAATACATTAATAATAATACTAACGCTCTGATAAGAAGATACTAATACAAATTACACATTTGAGCTCCATTGTTCCTACATTTTAAATGTTTGATGCCCTATTTTCCATCTTTGTGGGCTGTTTATCTCTAAACATTAATATAATCATATTAATATAATCATTTTGGTTTTTCAGTCTTGCTTCTAAAGATATAAATGGTTAGGCACCATGCTTACAATATTAATTTGAAATTTTGGTTTCTCAGTAAATAATTTTTACACCTTCTAATGTGTACCTTTTACTTATCAAACTGGCTTTCTTTTAGTTCAGAAAACTCCATTTAGCAGGGTTTCACTGTAGTTTTAGAGCCTGTCCTGGAACTAGCTCTTGTAGACAAGGCTGGCCTTGAACTCACAGAGATCTGCGTGCATCTGCCTCCCGACTGCTGGGATTAAGGACGTGCACCACCACCTGCCCGGCTTCCATTTAGCATTTCTTAAGTTGCAAGTTTTAATGGAGATGTAGTCTCACTACTGATGTATTCTCATCCATCTAATTGGTGGAGGGGGGCCCAGCGTGCTCTCAGCGTGCCCATTTGCTGGGCAGGAGATCTAGGGCCACAAGAAATGGAGCTAAGAGTGGGCCTGAGCGAGCCAGCAAACAGCATTCCTCCATGGTGTTGGCTTTGGTTCTTGCTTGAGTTCCTGCCCTGACTTCCCTCAGTGATGGACTGAGACCTGGAAGTGTAAGCCAAATAAAGCCTTTCCTCCCTTTCAGTCAGAATGTTTTGTCAAAGAAGCAGAAATCAAATTAGAACAACAGGTTTTCTGCTTTGCTGTGGAAATATTAGGTCCCTTTCTCCTGGCTGGTGGCGTCTCTGCTGAGTTTACCCCAGACAACCTGACAGCTTTCCCTATAGTTT
Source organism: Ellobius talpinus (assembly GCA_001685095.1). Classification (NCBI taxonomy): domain Eukaryota; kingdom Metazoa; phylum Chordata; class Mammalia; order Rodentia; family Cricetidae; genus Ellobius; species Ellobius talpinus. The sequence continues at coordinate 8,193 of LOJH01023398.1, read as the reverse complement.
TCTCCCAGGGACTTGTGTTTCTTTTCATCTTTCATTTTCAAGCACTGGTTGTACTGAGGCTTCAGGTAGATTTAGTTGAGTGGAATCTGACGGGTGAGCTTAGAACTTCCTGGAAGCAGGTACCCTCCTCTTTCTCTGCGTTGGGGAAGCTCTCTGTTATTAGCTCTTTACAGCGCTCTTCCCTTTGGAACTGGCTGAAGGACACTGCAGTGAACACAGGTCTCCAGGCCTTTCTTCAACATACAGTGCTGTAGAATATTATTTTAAGGTGTGTTACATTTGTTTATGCCCTGAAACATTTGTTTAACGATGTAAAGATGTGCTGCTTTGGTTTATGCTGCATTTGTTTAACTCTGTGAAGCTGTGGTTGGTTCTTTGCCTGTCTAAAACACCCTACAGTCTAATAAAGAGCTGAAAGGCCAATAGTGAGGTGGAAGAAAGGACAGGAGGGGCTGGCAGGCAGAGAGGATAAATAGAAGGAGCAACAAGCAAAGTGGGAAGGAGCAAGAGGAGAAGGAAAGGAGGTCGTCAGGGCCGGCCACCCAGCTACACAGCGAGACACAGAGAAAGAAGAGAAGAAAGGTATACAGACATAGACAAAGGGAAAAGCCCAGAGGCAGAAGGTAGACGGAACAATTCACGTTCAGAAAAACTGGCTAGAAACAAGCCAAGCTAAGGCCAGGCATTTATATTTAACAATAAGACTCAGTGCATGTGATTCATTTGGGACCATTTATTTATTTGGCGGCCCCTCAAAGAGAAAAAGTAAAACACAACAGTCAAGTAAAAATAAATACTAACAGGTGAGATTGCTTCATCACATGCTAATTCTCTTGGTTTTCTGAGGACTTTCCATACTGTTTTCCAAAACAGATAAATTCGTTTACCTTCCTTCCCACGATGTGTGAGGGTTTTCTTTACTATGCCCTCACAGAAACACTTAGTATCGTTAGTGTTTTTATTAATGCCTATGCTAATAGATGTATTTTAAGTCTCTTCTTTCTGATTATTACAGTTAATCATTTAGTTCGTGGATGTGATAGCCAGTCATACCTCCTCTTTTTATAAACATCATCTATCCAGGTCCCCTAGTCCAAGGTGCTCTCAATGGGAAAGGGTCACGGGAGCAGCCTGGAGGGGCCTGGAGGTTAAATGGGTCAGAATTAGAGCAGTGACTGCTCTATTCAGTAGAAATACAAGTTTGCTTTTTGCCTCCCTTCCTGAACAGGGTCTGGGGATAAACATGGGGTTAAACTCCCAGGTACTGCAGAACTAAAGGCTGCTTGTGGGGAAAAGGTTTGCTTTCCAGTCTTCTCCCTCAGTGGTCTGAGGAGAGGCCTGGGACTGACCAACTAGGGCTCCAAGGCAGTCAGGACTCCCCGCCTCTTTTGGACTCTGAGGATGGACTTTGCTCTTCGCTGGCACTGACTGCTGATCAGGTGCACCTGCCAGCAACAACGCGCTGAACTTTCATCAAAATCTGCTCACTGGGTTCTCCAGGCTCTACCCCCATGCTTTGTTACACGACTTCCGGTGGCCTAGCAAAGCAATTTCATGCCAAATCCTTAAACCCTCCCATGGTAAGAACGGGTAGCATTCCTAAGGAGCTCCTCAGAGGGATGGGGAAGCTGGTACCCATCTCCCTGGTTCTCTTTCACCCTCCTAGAAACCAAGAGCCCTGGGGAGACCTTTTAGGGTGCTGCCTTGTGGGAGGGGAAGGGGAGGAGAGAGGAGGATACAGCAAAGACGGCGCCGTGCCTACTACTCTGTAGCACGGTCTTTCACTCGGGTATCTGGGGTGCCATGTAACTCAGGCCTGGGGTTTTCTGGTCCTCTCCATAGCGTTGCTATCTGTGGAGAAGTGTCATTTGATACTTCTGAGAAAATGAAGCTGCCTCTTGATGACATCAAGTTTGACTTTTCCTCTTTCCTGATGTAAGCGCTCCTGCTGTCTAATTTATCTTTCATCCCTGCTTTCATTGGGCGCCCTGTGTTGTGAGATGTTGTGTTTTCATTGGCTTCGAAGTATGCTTTACGTCTCTGGAGGCAATGTTGTCTACTGGGTTACTTAGAATCGTTATTTAGAATTGTTCAAGTTTCAAGCCGTGGGTGCTTTTTCTACTTGTGAACCTGTTGCTTGCTTCTGTTCTGATTCTATTGTGGTCAAAGAACACTCCATATGATATCAGTTTCTGCACTTTCTGAGGTTGGTTTTACAGCTCATGATGTAGTTCACTGTACCACGGACAAGAAACACAAACATGTGTGTTCTGTTGCTGATGGGCAGTCTGCTGCAAATATCTGTTTGATTCTGTGGGTTGATCATATTGAGTTCTATTTGCAGGTTTATGTCAAGTAGTTCTTCTGTCAGTTTTAAGGGAGGGACGTGGAAGTTTTCAGCGATCACTGTGGATTTGTCTATTCCGGTTTTTTAGCTTTACTGATTGATCTCTCCGCTGTTGCCTGGAAAAAACAGGACCCTCTGGTCCTATTCAGCATTTGCTTGGAGAGAGACGGGGATGGGGGGGGCAACAGTTTTTCTCTATGATGTTTGTCTACCTTTCAGTAGGTGCTATCCAACCGTTCTTTAACAAATTGCCCTTTTCCTCGTGTCTTGGTTAAAGGGTGGAGTGGATTCTTGTTGGAGGTTTTTAGCTGCACCTCTTGGCAGAAGTAAGTAGCTACTTTCTCCAGTGTCTGATCTCAGATATGGGGATGGTGATCATGGGATACTGCTCGCCATTATGTGAGTCCTGATGCCCCTGTCTAGTCTGCCTCCACAGCGACCTCATCACCATCATCATCCTCTTCTTCCATCTTCATCCTCGTGCCCCCATCTCACAGTCCTCTTACACCTGTTTCATGTATAGTGCCCAGGGTTTTCAATTATATTTAGCAAAAGAAGCAGGGTAAAGTATATCTAGTCCATGTGCTCATAAATAGGGGCCTTCATATTTGGTAGGGTTTATATTTTCGGGTGTGTGTGTGTGTATGTGTGTGGGTACATATGAGTGTGTGTATTTCTGTGTGATTTATTCATTTTATATGACGAGTGTTCTCTTACACACACACAAACACACACACACACACACACACACACATATACCATGAACATTCCTGGTACCCATGGGGAGTCAGAAGAAGAAATCAGAAACCCTGGAACTGGAGTTACAGAATGGTTATGAACCATGGGTGCTGGATTGAGCCTCAGTCCTCTGAAAGAGTAACAAACACTCTAAAACACCAAGCTACCTCTTCAGCCCTATGTCTGGTCATTTACAAAGGAATTTAGTACAAGGAACTAGCTGCCAAGATTGAATGAGCTGGAATGCCAAATGGGTAGACTGAGGCAACCCGATGATTCGCAAACATCGGAAGTGAGTATCACTCTAAAAGAGTTGGCCAGAGAGCAGTCGGATGACAATGGGAAACTGAGAAGCTGGAAGTCTAATTTCTAATAAAAAACTGAACTAGTAAACTATGAAAAACAATCATTTTAAAGACTGCTTTCAAAGTGTCACTTTTAATAATAATTACCACAGTGATCAAACTGCTTAGGTTTTTACTGGTATTTTTGGAAACATATTCCTAATTCTGAAAGCAATGAATCAATATTTCTATTAAAAATACATCATAATTCAGATACGTTAATAAATGTCATTCAGTGGGTTAGGGAATTATTTCTATGCTGTATGGAGGAGTGTGTGTTTAAGAAAAATACGTCATGTCTATTCTTTCTTTTGCGTGTGTATGATTGGTGTGTGCGTGTATACATGCACAAGTATGTATGCGCTTGGAGGCCAAAGGGCAATGTCAGGGTGTCTTCTTCCATCATTCCCATCTTAGTTTGAGAGGGGCTCTTCCCTGAACCTAGACCTCATGTCTGGTTAGCTGGCTGGACTGTAAGTCCTAGCTACCCATCTCCGTCTCCCACAGCGCTATCATTACAGAAGTGCATAGCCACACTCAGCTTTATCCACGGATTCTCAGATCGAGACTCAGCTTTCATGCTTGCTCAGCAAGCCCTTTTCCCACTCAGCCCTCTTCCCAGCCTCTAATTTTCACTCTTTCAAACGAATCGCTTCCTTCATCCATAGGATTTTCTTAATTATCACAGCAAACTGTAGCCGATAGAAGCCAATGTGGTAAGTCTCCTTTGACTGTCAATCAAAACAAAGTTTGAGGAAGAACTCAATATGGAGTTGAGGGGGCAGGCAAGCACAGTGTGTGCAGCTGTTTAGTAATGCACAAGGATGGCCAACACGGTACTCGAACAAGATGGGGGTGACAGAAGTCAATTAAAACCTTGAGACAGTTTCTGAGATGCGGAATATTAATTACAGAAAGTCACCACAAAATACTAGCATCACCAGGCACACATTTGAAATCTTGTTTGTAGTTCATGAAGTCATTTTTAAAAGAGCCCTTGAGAGACTGAAAGGGGGCATCTAGAAAAGAAAGCAATTAAAATAATTCAGAGCTGGAAGATGTTAGGTCGACTTGGCCTGCGCAGTCCGCGAGGACATGGTGGTCAGCGGGGCTCCCCAGGAGACTGTTGGAACAGCTACTGCTGTTAAGCTCTGGTGTTTTTGTTGTATGGAAAGGGGCCACTCAGGAAACAGAAACACGAGAAAGGCAGTTACGAGTGTGCAGCATTGCCTGCTGTTATGAACCACCTTTTTTTTTTCCAAACATAAGTAAACACAGAGCCATTTCTGAGCTGGTTAAGCAAATCCTATTTGTCTGCAACAGGATTAGGGATACCACAGACTGGGAAGCTTGGCTATGTTTCTGTGGCCCAATATTTACCCTGCAAAAATAAAAATAACATCTTTTGGGGGAGTCCTTGCATGCCAAGCACTGTAGCCTGGTTTATTTCTTCCAGAAGGAACACAGCATGGAAGCAGGTAAGCGTGCTCATTTTGAGCATTCTAACTTCATACATGTCCGGTACATGGTAGGTTAGTTGGCACTCAATGAGTATTTTGGTAATGCATGGTGTGTCTATAATGAGTGGATTTTTTTTTCATGTGTGTCCATATTACTTCCATATTCCGGAAAGAAAATGAAATTGTGACTTTGCCACTTCTTGGCATTCATGCCTTTGTACAAGCTCCTGGCCTTGGGATAATCTAAATGTAGTACCCCACTTGAAAAGAATGGAATACAGAAAAATTCATTCAATGTCACTTGTGAGACTTGGGCCTCCATCTTGCCCTCTTTTCCGTCTCACTTGGCCATTATGAGAGAAGCTGCCGTTCTTGAGCTACCCCTGTAAAGATGTCTATATTGTCAGGACTCAGGGAGATGAACAGCCAGAGAGGAAGTGAGACTTTAGGGCAACGGCCCATGAGGGGCTGTGTCTGGCTGATAACCATATGGGTGAACTCATAAGCAATTCTGGGTCCTGGGTGAACCCTGATGGTACCTCAGCCCCAGCTGTGCTAATTTGTGAGCCACCCTGAGCCAGAGTCGCTCCCAACCACCCAACCCACCCCCGGATTCCCAGCACACTCTCACTAGTGGGTTAAATATTTGTTGTGCTAAGCTTCTCAATTTGTAAGGAGTCCATTAAAAAGCCAAAGGTAGCTAATGTGTTCATCTAGAGAAGAGTTTTTTTTCCAACTGCATTATCATTTATTATTTTCTAATCTTTATGGAATGTATTGTTTCTCAAAAGCTGAGCCTGCACTGGCAATGTGCTCGAAGCTGCTTCTCCTGTGACCAATGGATAGTGATAATGTTATAATTAAAACCTTGCCTTCTCATTCTAACATGCTACCCTAGCATGTTGACAAAGAGATCCCTAAACAGTTCCAAGGAAACCAGAATTGAGTCCAAGAGGGAAAAATAATTTGAAATCCATTAGGCTTGTATAACATAGCATTGTATGTATCACAGTGATACTGGTTACTAAAATTAATGTCTAAATACCTTCCTGCTGAAGGTAAATAGGCTTTCACTGTCTAACTCCATTTACAGCAATAATGATCCCATCTGATTTTGAATTTGTTTTATAAAAGGAGCAAACACCTGTACAAATGAGTCCTGTGGCTTCACACCAGCTCAGCATTCCATCCTAAACACAGTTAACACCTTATTGTCTGACCCCAAAATTCCAACAATGCCTATACATTATAGTTCAATTTCACACTGCCAACATATAAGTTCTCAAAATCTCTAAGTCTGGTACTATAATAGAAGCAAAATATTCATTATTTGAACTTAAAGGTTATTGTGAGTTTCTATCTTTGTATAGTAAGTCTTCTTATTCTAGGCAATTAATGTGGACCTCTTATCATGTAATTTTATATTGGGCATTTTATTTATTTTCCTCTCAACTACAGGTTTTATCACTGAACAGCACCTGACATGTAGTACACAGTCAAAAGCACATGCTGAAGTCAGGGATGATGGGTATACCAGTAATTCCAGCACTCAGAAGGCAGAAGCAAAGGATTGGTGCAAGTTCAAGGCTGACCAGGGCTACATTGTGAGATCCTGTCTCCAGACAGAGAATCATATGCCTAATAAATTAATATACGAACCCTGCCCTCATTCATCCAATCATTTATATCATTCTAGGCCTCGTGCACTGGTGGAGGAAAAGAAGAACTACGTGACATGATAGAAGACAGCAATGACTGCTTTGTAATCATCAAAGTAATATTAGGGATTTCTTTTTAAATATGATGATCCTTAGGGGCCAGCTGAATGTTTAACTTTACCTTGGTTTAAGAATCATAGATCACGGGGCTGGAGAGATGGCTCAGCAATTAAGAGCATTGGCTGTTCTTCTAGAGGTCCTGAGTTCAATTCCCAGCAACCACATGGTAGCTCACAAAACTCTATAGTGGGATCTGATGCCCACTAAAGTCAATAGAGCACTCATACATAAAATAAATAAATCTTTAAAAAAAATCATAGACCACAGAGATTGACAATCTTTTCCCTATAATGGTACAGAATCAGGCATGTCCAACCTGTAGCCATGGGCCACATGTATCCCTGGATAGCTAGGGATCAGCACAGCACATTTATACCTTAAAGAGTGTCTAATTTTAGGTGGTTTGAAGACCGTCTAACCTTTGTTGCAGCTACTCAGTCCTACCATTGTGTGCAAAAGCTACTGTCAACAGTCAGAGTGGATGCACCTACATTCCAATAAAACTTCATTTATGAACACTGAAATTTTACTTCACGAATTTCACATACTTTAATTGTGTGTTCTTTTTCATTTTCACTTAGTAATCAATCTTGACTCTTGGCCTACACAACAGACAACCGTTCAGTCTGGCCTTGCAGCTGTTCTTTCCCAGCCTTTGGCACAAACAGCACAGGCTCCTGAATCTTCTCGGCCTAAGTCTGTGTTGCAGCTCTTCTGTTGTCTGCCTGGTGAAGTAAGTGTGGTATTTATCCCATGGAAGACATAAGCAACTGTAGTAACAACTTCATCCTTGACGTAGCAAGAATCTTGAAGGCCAAAGAGAAGCAGAGGCGGGCTAAGAAGCCTGTGTGTTTTAAAAACAACTGTGCTGTTTGAACATCACAGTAAACATGTTTTCTTCTTACATGCCAATCAGGGAGCTAATTTGGACATGGATTTAATTAGATGCAGTTGGCTGTGTTGCTAATACACCCCTCTCTCTTCATCATATTCCGTTACACAGCGGTCATTTCTCTCTGACAATTGTTGTAATGTGATGAGACTTCACCGTAACATGTCATGGGGTGTACCAGGCAGCATCTTTTATTTTTATATGACTAGATTTTAATGGGGTTTTACGATTCAGCTCTAGGACATCTAGCCTGCCAAGTCATTCAGCAAATGCTAAGGAAATTGTCTAAACTAGCACACTATAAGGAAATGGTTTAATTTAATACATCATAAAAATAATAAAAAGAAGAAAATAAGATGGATAGGGACAGGGAAAATTGTTTTGTTAAAAAAAAGTCTGGCTTTCTCCTAAATTAAGGTTTTAGGAAATAAGGTTTATCTTTTATTTCTGACAGAGTTTATAGCTGGCATAGTCATGATTTTCTACCACCACCCACAAGAAGACAGATCATCCGTTTAATCACATTTCCTTTATATGGTACTCAACAAGCAGTCGGCTAGTCTCGTTTCAACAACCTGCCAGTAATGAAGTATCAAAAAGGAACAATGCTTAACTAAAAAAACGAATATCCAAT